>QAOC01025298.1:4726-18593 GCA_003255005.1 Begonia fuchsioides
AAAAAGCAGGAACGTAAAGAGAGAACAGAGAACAACTTTCGCCATCGATAAGTTTGGGGTTTTCGAATGATGATGATTGTCGGAAATGGATGTCCTTTTATAGGCCTAAAGAAGAAGATGTTCCAATCCAAGAAGAGGGTTAGTGAATGACCAAATCAAAACTCAAATATTCAAATGGATGTAAGAGTTTCATTTGGCTACATCTTCTTGACCGAGACTTGGAATGAGATAATCTGTTAGAACTTTTACATCTTGGCAAATGCACATTTTTAAGCAATCTTGTTTGACATTTTCGGGATATTTAATATTGTATTCGTTAGATCTTCGGTGAAGCCCGAGTTTTATTCTCCTTAACATGACAACCAATCATGTAATTTATTTAATTAATCACAAAGTAAGATCAAGCATAGCCAAGTAACATGATCTGTTGGAAACTATCTGACATTTATGTTAAAACTAGGCTGTTTTACCTTTTATTTGTCAAAGAATATAATCTAAATAATTTAATTATTTGTTGCGTAAGTCAGCAAATACATAATCAAGAAACGTGCCTAAGAATTAAAAACATAATTAAAAACAAAAAAAATGGATTGATTAATGGCTGACAACGGTGATGGAGACACAAAATCCATTAAATTTGATCTTTTTTGTTTTAAATGTTTTTGTCAAATTTCTTCATATTTTCCTAAAAAACAACTACGATGCTGTTTGAGACCTTTGACTTTAGATTCAGTTTTCCCGTCATTGGTTTTATTGGTTCGAGTATTCTAATTTAATTACAAAGTAAATACAGCTTCTTTTAGAGTACATTCACACGTTTAGCTTAAAATCACTTTCACATCGTTATTGATGCATGAAGAAATAATTTAATTTTTTAATATCCTATTTAATTAAAATATTTTGATAATATTTGACATATAACACAGTATTTGTTCTTGCAGTGTATTTATTACAAGTATCCATCATAAAACTAATTAACTTGCAAATGAGATACCACATAAATTATCATATGCATGTGCTATTTCGCGTAATGTATAAAGAGTAAAGCTCAATTCACTTTCTTACCATAAGTTCTTTTTGTACATGCTACGCGTTGAGTTGTGATTAGTCTAATAAAATATATTTAATATATTACTGTTAAGTCTCAAAAAGACTTAATAATCACGTGGTTTTAGTGGTCAAATCACTAGGAATCAGTAATGATTTAATTGAAATAATAAGATTTTTAGGGATAATGCTGCATCGATGCCACAATATTTCGTATAGCATCAGTGACGCTGTTTTTACGTGATTTTGCCTGATATTTTGTATATTTTTATTATCACGGGATTTTTGTTTTCATGCAATTGCAGAAGATTAATTTGGATATAAGCTGGAAGAATCACGAAAAAGAAGGAATAATCAATTCAAATTCAAATTTGGAAAGAAAAATATCTTTGAAGATTTGAAAATCTTTTCTAATCTCAACCTTTTTCCAAACCGACCGAGATCTTCCTCCAAATCGTAGCAGCTTCCCAAACATGATCAAGCTGCACGCACTCTACATAAAGAAACGAGATTACCACGGATTGAGTGCACTAGAATTGGAGAACGGGATTCACGATCAAGCTTCGGGCGTAAATCCAAAGAAAAGGTGCGTGGCGGCGATCACGGCAGCGAGGGAACGAGACTGTGCGACCAACGGCGAGGACCAAAATTCTCTCCATTTGCTTTTCGTTTTAACTCCCGTGAGTTATATGAACTCCTGATAGTTATTGTAGAACTATTTTTTTTGAATTAAAATTAGGGTTTTTCATATATTGATTTGCTTAATAAAATTGCATGCTGTCTTTTGGAACTCGTTTTAATAAGAGCTTATATATCTTTGCTTTGCTGTGATTATTTCTCGAGCAATCCTGACAATACACCCTTGCGCGATTGCTAAGTGCTATTTACAAAATTATTTCTTTGCATTGATATTATTTAGGGCAACACGACAATACACCATTGGGTGTTGCTAATATGTGTATTAAAACCATTAGGTGATTAGATCGACTGTCTCAGTTTAGCTAGGAGTGTTTTCATCATGTTCATTCCAACTAGTGCGGTCAAATCAAACTTGTTCTTAAACTCAACCATAGAGGCAACACCAGCCCCGGTTTATTAAGTGTTCGGACCTGAACTAAACTGATATTGTGACTAATGTTGCAGTACCCACCTTGGGCAGTTCAAGTAAATCAATTTACGGACGGTCCTTGTCGAGATTCTTATGAATTCTCAATTTGACCACCAACTTTACTTTTCTGCTTAATTTAGGATATTAGTTAGACACTTTAATTAATTGTTTAATCTAGGAGTAGAAAATAGATACAAATATCAAACCTTTAATGTTATTCTTTATTCTTTATGATACTTTGTAATTTATTCTTTAAATTATAGATTTGACTTATCTTCATGGGATCGATATTTTTATTACTACGTTGCGACACGTGCACTTGCGTTTTAGCGATTACATTTCGTGCCAACAAGTTTTTGAGGCCGTTGCAGGGGACAACAAAAAAATTTTATTTTTAGAATTCGTTGTGAAGTATTTGTGAATATAACTAACTCTAACTTTAAAAATTTTAAAAATTCAAAAAGAAAGGATTTATACGGTTCTTTTTAATTGTTCAGGTGCTTATGCAAAACGACGAAGAACGAGAGTTCATTCCTTACGACCTCGAACCTGAAGAACGCTTCGAGAGAGAAGACGCCCGAATTTAAATCAAAGCGGAGAGGCGAAGAAGAACTAATGACTCAAAACACATTTCAAAGAGCAAACCAAGGTCAAGCACAAGAGAGACCTATTCGGGATTATGTAATTTCAGATTTGGAGCGGTTGAATCCTGGAATTTTTTGACTGGAAAACAATGAAGTGAGATGCAAATTGAAGCCGATTATGTTCCAAATGTTGCAAACCATCGGTACGTTTAATGGCTCCGCAACCGAAGAACCGGACGCATTCATTAAGGAGTTTACATCCTTGTGCGATTCGTTTGAAGATTCAGTCGTCAAGCGAGAGACCCTCCGATTAAAACTATTCTCGTATGCACTCCGAGACAAGGCAAAAATATGGTTAAATTCTTTACCGCAAAATTCTATAACTTCTTGGGAAGATTTAGCCAAGAAGTTTCTGCTAAAATATTTTCCACTAGTAAAGAATGCAAAGTTTCGAGGAGAAATCATGATATTTAGACAGCAGGACACTGAATCTCTGTATGAAGCCTGAGAGAGGTTCAAAGAATTATTACGACAATGTCCGAATCATGGTGTTGAAGAATGGGTCCAGCTGGAAACTTTTTACAATGGATTACACGGACAAACTCGATCTCTTTTAGATGCAGCAGCAAACGAAGCCATTTTATCCAAATCATGTGCGGAAGCTTTTTTGCTGCTGGAGAATATGGCTACGAACAATTATCAGTGGCCGACAGAGAGAGCTGCAGTACCGAAGAGAGCATCGACGAATAATCAAGATGGGATTTTAGATCCTGATCCAGTGATGGCCCTAGCTGCTCAAATGACTACACTCAACAACACTCTCAAAAATCTGAACATGCAGCAAGCCAACCCACAACCTGTCAAAAGTATTTCGTACTTTTACTGTTTAGGAGAACATGTTTACGATCATTGTCCGTCAAATCCTGAAGCAGTCAATTACGTGGGGAACCAAGTAATTAGTGGAGCAACCACGAATGCAGAATCAGTATTTCCAACTTGCACAACAAGGGTTTAACCAAGGATTTCCTACTCAACAAAACCGTCAATAGCAACTTGAGCAATCTAAACCATTTGAGTCGAAAGTTAATGAATTTGTAGAACGATCCGAGCTGATGATGCAAAATATGAATGCGATCTTACAAAATCAGGTCGCAACTCATAGGAATCTGATGAATCAAGTGGGTCAGCTTACGCTAGCAGTAAAGAATAGACCATCAGGAATGTTGCCAAGCGACACTGAAACACCAACACGAGAAGGAAAAGAACAGTGTAAATCCATCACTTTGCACAACGGCAGAGAAGTGGAAACTGTGAAAGATCCTGAAATAAATCATAAGGAACAAGTTACGGAGAATAATACAGAGGCTGATAGGGAGGAAGTCGCAGAACGAAGTAATACAGTTGAAACTATGATTAATACTGCAGCACCAAAGCAGCATCAGAAGAAAAATACGTCAGTTGAAAGACTTTCACCACTTTTTCCTCAAAGACTGCAGAAGCAAACACAGGACAAACAATTTGAGAAATTCATAAAAGTATTAAAGCAACTACACATCAATATTCCACTCGTTGAAGCTTTGGAACAAATGTCGAATTATGCAAAATTTATGAAGGATCTTGTATCAAAGAAGCAACGAATAGAGGAATACGAGATTGTGGTGATGACACAAGAATGCAGCTACATTATTCAAAATAAGATCCCGCCAAAGTTACGTGATCCTGGTAAATTTACGATCCTATGCATGATATCAGATCAATATGTTAGCGAAGCTCTGTGTGACCTGAGAGCTAGCATTAATTTGATGCCGATGTCAATTTTCAAGAAATTAGATGTTGGAAAAGCAAAGCCAACTTCAGTGACACTTCAGTTTGCTGACAGATCCATTGGATATCCTGAAGGAATAATTGAAAACGTGTTAGTAAAGGTTGACAATTTCATTTTCCTAGCCAACTTTATCGTTCTGGATTGCGAAGTCGATTAAGAGGTCCGGATCCTCTTAGGAAGTCCCTTCCTGGCTACAGCACAACTCTCATCGATGTGAAAAAAGAGAATTAACAATGAGAGTCAACAATGAAGAAGTCACCTTTAATGTCCTGAACGCACAAAAGTGCCCTGTAGAAGCTTAAGATTGTTTTTCCATTTCGGAAAATGAATGCTTCTTATTAGAAAAAAAAAAGAACCCTGAGCTGCAGAAAAGAATTTCAAGTTCGATTCCACCTCGAACTTGGAAGAAACCCAGGGGACAAGACGCTGAGCCCCTCAATAGGGATGAGAAAGAATATCGAGTCATGAATTCCTCGATAGAAGAACCACCGAAAATGGAGCTAAAGCAATTGCCGCAGCATCTCAAGTACGCCTATCTAGGAATAGGTAATTCTTTACCTGTCATTATTTCAAATAAACTGAACAATGAACAGGAGGCCGCATTACTCGAGATATTAATGAAACACAGACATGTCATTGCATGGACGATTGCTGATATAAAGGGAATCAATCTGAGCATTTGTATGCATAAAATTCTGCTATAACAAGATTACCGGCTATCAGTAGAGGGACAATGCCGATTAAACCCAATTATGAAGGAGGTGGTTAAAAAGGAAATCATAAAACTGTTGGATGCAGGTATCATTTACCCAATTTCAGATAGCTCTTGGGTAAGTCCAGTCAAATGTGTTCCAAAGAAGGGAGGAACTATTGTAGTAGCAAATGAAAATAATGAGTTCATCCCGACCCGTGTGATCATTGGTTGGCGAGTATGTATGGTCTACAGAAAGTTAAACATGATGACAAGGAAGGATCATTTTCCATTGCCATACGTTGACCAAATGCTCGACAGATTAGCGGGGAAGGAATTTTATTGCTTCCTAGACAGATACTCAGGCTATAATCAGATTTCCATCTCACCAGAAGATCAGGAGAAAACTACATTTACATGCCCTTATGCCACGTTCAGTTACCGGCGCATGCCATTCAGACTTTGCAATGCTCCAGCAACGTTCCAGCGTTGCATGATGTCCATCTTCTCGGACATGGTTGAAGATTTCTTGGAAATTTTTATGGATGACTTCTCTGTGGTGGGAAACTCTTTCCATGATTGCTTAAAGAATTCAAAACTGTTGTTGAAGCGCTGTACCGAGACAGACCTCGTTTTAAACTAAGAAAAATGTCATTTTATGGTAACCGAGGAAATAGTTCTCAGGCACCGAGTATCCAAAGCAGGAATGGAGGTCGACAAGGCGAAGATTGAAGTAATCGAGAAGTTGCCTCCTCCAACCTCAGTGAAGGGAGTACGAAGCTTTTTAGGACACGTTGGTTTCTACCGCCGTTTTATCAAGGATTTTTCAAAGGTATCCAAACCACTCTACTCATTACTGGAAAATGACAAAGTATTTTGTTTTGATGAAGCATGTCAGCAAGCTTTCAGAGAGTTAAAGCGCCAGCTCACATAAACACCTATCATTGTTGCTCCGAATTGGACAAAACCTTTCAAAATCATGTGCGATGCTAGTGATTACGCGATGGGAGTTGTGCTCGGTCAAAAACACAACTGAATCCTCCATTCGATCTACTACGTCAGTAAGACATTATCCGAGGCACAACAAAATTACACGACAACTGAGAAAGAGCTATTGGCAGTAGTATTCGCCTTCGAAAAATTTAGACAATATTTAGTTGGTGTAAAGGTACTAGTGCACACTGACCACTCTGCGATCAAATATTTAATGTCTAAAAAGGATGCTAAGCCACGCTTAATTAGGTAGATTCTACTGCTACAAGAATTTGACCTACAAGTTATCGACAGAAAAGGAACAAAGAATCAGGTAGCCGATCCTCTATCACGGCTAGAACAAGAGGTGTCGCAGAGGGATAACTTGGCAATTACAGAAACTTTTCCAGATGAACAAATTTTTAGAACCGAGGCACTTCCTTGGTATGTCGACATTGTGAATTATTTAGCAAGCAGGATCATCCCTTTTGATTTCACTTACCAACAGAGGAAGAAATTTCTTAAAGAAGTTCGAAGCTATTATTGGGACGACCCTTATTTATTTAAGCAATGTGCGGATCAGATTGTCAGAATATGCATTACAGAACAAGAAGTTGCATCAGTGCTGCAGCATTGCCATGCAGCATAGGACAGAGGACATTTTGGAGGAACTCGAACAACTGCTAAAGTCCTCCCATCAGGTCTGTATTGGCCAACTCTATTTAAAGATGCAAATGAATTTGTAAAATCTTGTGACAGATGCCAAAGAATGGGAAACATCTCGCTAAAGCATGAGATGCTTTTAACGAATATCCTAGAAGTCGAATTGTTCGATGTGTGGTATAGATTTCATGGGTCCTTTCCTTCATCCTATGGGAATCAGTACATCCTACTCTCTGTTGACTACGTATCTAAATGGGTCGAAGTCATTCCTCTTCCCACTAATGATGCAACGGTTGTCACACGTTTCTTACATCGGAATATTTTTACGAGATTCGGCACGCCGAGAGCAATCATTTTGGAGGAACTCACTTTTGCAACCGAAAATTTAAGCGATTATTGGAGAAATATGGAGTCAAACACAAGATTACCACACCATATCACCCACAAGCGAATGGGCAAACTGAGGTATCCAACAGGGAAATAAAGAGAATACTGGAAAAAGTTGTTAATTCCGGAAGGAGAGACTGGTCTGAGAAATTACCAGACGCTTTATGGGCATATTGGACGGCCTTCAAAACTCCAATAGGAACATCGTCATTCCGGCTAGTCTTTGGTCCTTGCCATTTACCAGTCGAGCTATTACACAAAGCGTATTGGTCGGTTGCGAAGTTAAATATGGAAGCAAAAGCAGCAGGAGAGGAAAGACTGCTACAACTTGATTAATTGGAAGAATTTAAAGTCAACTCTTATGAAAATGCAGAAATTTATAAAGCAAGAGTAAAGCGATGGCACGACAGAAACATCCAAGAACGATTCTTCAGCATCGGGCAAAAGGTGCTGCTATATGATTCGAGGTTGAAAATTTTCCCGGGAAAATTAAAATCTAGATGGACGGGACCATATTTGATTACTGCTATAAATTCTAATGGAGTTATCAAACTTCGTGATGAGAAAGCCATGAAGAGCTTCAAAGTTAACGCCCAACAAATTAAGTCGTATTTTGGAACAAATCTGCAGGAAGATGAATGTGTTTCTGTAACCTTAGAAGATGCTGCATAATGGGAGAAAGACATCTAGCTAATGACGTTAAATTAAGCGTTACAGAGAGGCAACCCTTTATTTTTATTTTAGTTTGGTTGATTAGATAGAGTAGTAATTATGTTTTTATCTTGTAGGTAGAATAGTCTGATGTTGTGGTCGATGTCACAACATTGATAGCAGGAATGACCAGAATGAATATGGAGAAGCAAAAAAGAGATAAGGGAGAAAAACTCGGTCCAATCAGAATTGAGTAGGCGGGACCCTAGGCAAAAAAGATTAAATTTACTGCTGTGATTTTCTAAGAAGGCGGGCGGTAAAAAGAGATTTGAAATTTAACTTTCACCCCCTCTTTTCATCCTTAAATTGCAGGTGAAGCCACAACATTCGGAAAAAACACCAGAGCGTCACCCAGACTTCTCAGAGAAAAAATCACCGATGGATCTTGCACCAATACTCTATCTACAATGGAAGGACACAGTGGTGGAAGATATACACCCTCTCATGGCAGAATCAGTGTCATCATCACTGTTACCACCTCCCAAGAGGCCGAAAAAATTAGCAACCAGACGGCTAACAACCCAGCAATCACCAGCACAATTTACACCTCTGACTAAAGATAATCGGTAGTTTTCTAAGCTGATTCCAGAGGTACATCTTACTGTATTCCCTGCTCCAATTTTACAGGGAACACTGCCGGGGTCACCTCCAATTTTGCGAGACCCACCACCACCGGTTAAGAGGAGGCAGACTCAACCTAAGACCAAAGGCAAAGTTACTAGAACCTCTGCCAGAGTTGCTAGCCACCAGGCCAAAAAGCAACCCCCAACAAAGGACGCACCAGTTAGCATTCTGTCGTCCGATTCAGAAACAGAATCCGATACTCTGGTGCTGTTAATTAGAAAAAGAAAATGGGCGACTGGTCTAATATTACAATGCCAACACGAGAAGCATCCCCTCAATCCGTTACTCTAATATCATTTATCCTGAAGAAAAGAGCAACCAAAGAGTCTGTATCTCCATTGCCGCTGACAAGAAAGCTACTCCAACTCCACCTCCACCGCAAACTAGAGAAGTTACTCTGATTCCGGAGCCTAAATCATCCAGCCAACCAAGCTGATCAACGCGCTCTAGAAATGCTGTCGAAATTCAGGTACCCTTCATAAGAGAAACCAGGAGCACCTCGAAAGCTATCCCGCCAAAATCAGTGCCAGTCATCCACACAGTACCAAAGACCAAAGCAGCAGCACAGACCCCGCACAGCTCTACGCGCACTAAGAACTCTGCAATCCGGCGTATATCACAAAAACCATCAGAAGCCGAAACTTGGCAGTTTTCTGTGCCCAATCGGAAGAGCTAGTTCCCTCTCTGGTAAGGGAATTTTATGCTAACTTTTCAAGTGATTTGCCGGAATCAATTATGGTTCGACATAAGATAGTACCATTTTCACCGGAGAGCATCAATCGTATTTACAAGCTACAATCAGATACCGACAAGTTCTTCACCCACTCGAAGAATACATCGTCGGAATTTCTCGCCGACGTACTCGCCACTGTGGCTCTTCCGAGAACGACTTGGCAAGTAACAAAACTAGGAGCCCTCACGATTTCACGAGCATCTCTGAAACCAAGCGCAAAATGCTGGTACCATTTTCCTAAATCCAGAATCCTCCCTTCCAGGCAGCATGTCACCTGCGACCGAGCCATCCTCCTGTTCTGCATCCTGATGGGCAAGCACATCAATGTCGGGAGAATAATCTATCGGAGCATGTAACACCCGACTTTTTGTTGTTATCCTAAATTATATCAACGTAGAATAATGAGTGAAGTTAACCTAAGTTGACTGTTAAGATTAATTGATTTTCGAAAAGATTGATAGGTTGAACAACGGTCGACACAACTTTGTGTTGGGTCGACATAACTCTGAAGGATCCATCTCTGGAAAGTGAGGGGTCGACACAACTATTTTGGTTGGGTCGACACAATGTTTTGGTTGGGTCGACACAATGGTTTTCTTGGGTCGACACAATGGATTTGGATGGGTCGATAAAAGTCACTCTCGGGAACACTTTCGGTCGACCCCAGCACTAAGCGGTCGACACAAATGACTCTCAGGAATAGATTGGGTCGACACCATGGACGAGCGGTCGACACCTTCACCGATAGAAGTCGAAAAGTCAGCCAAAATTCGGTTGAATCTGATCCATGGACGTAAAGGAAATATTGAATTTGTTTAGTTAAGAGATAAGAAGGCATGGTCTGCCATTTCCATTCCATCACGATTTATTTTCCCTGTCTTCTCTGAAGTTCTCATGTTGATCAAGAGAAGAGTGAGGTTGAGAAAGAAATGAGTTATCGTGTGAGAAAAGAGTGAGAAGTGAAGGGAAGTGGAAAACTCTAAAGCTCTCGTTGAAACTGAGGTTCAAGGTAATTATTCTATCCTCTAAGTTTCTTTTAGATTCAGTAAGGATAATATGATAGTATTGTTTGAATTTATGGATAAAAACGAGTGATTTGATGCTAAGAGATAAGAAAATAGTTAAGTATAAATAAAGTTAGAGTTTTGGAAATTCGGTCAATAATTAGTAGGAATTAGAGTTTATGTACTTCATAAGAGTTAAAGTAGACTCTTAGAGTGATCTATAGTCGTTTGAATCACTTAATTTGAAGCTATGTATCAAAATTTATGGACGTCGCAAGTCAGTGTACGGAAACTGGGGAGAGCTGCGGTCGACCCCTTATAGTTTGGGTCGACCGATTCTCCAATTTAAAAATGCAAGCTCTCTGTTTTGTCAACATGGGTCGACCCCTTATAGTTTGGGTCGACCGATTCTCAAATTTAAAAATTGAAGCTCTCTGTTTTGTCGACATGGGTCGACCGGATCGGGGTTCAAACAGTGAATGCCCTCTATTTTGTCCATATAAGTCAACATACTTTAGTTTTCTGAATTTGATGTCTTCTAAGAAGTTATAGTAGACTCCTTAAGTAACAATTTGACACCTTAATCATCAGGAATGGATCATTATCGAGGAAGTTATAGTTGTTCAAAGTTGGAATAGAAAGTTAAGACTTTATGCAATTTCTTATCCTTATATGATTTATATGTTTAGGTCATTTATTGGATTAAAAAGGGACTCAAGTGGATTGATTCAAGAAAGCAGCTAAGGTAAGTAATTATGCATGTGTTTGGCCTCTTTTGGGACTGCATCACAAAGAGTATGATTAAGGTTGTATGCTTAGATGTTAATTAACATCAAGTATGAATGAACATGTTACATTAAGTATGTATTGAATTCTGCTTGGGGTGTATCGCACCGTGCACCAACCCAATAATATGGGCTTGTGTTTGTATGGCATTGGTTGTGATTGTATATTATGCTAAGTATCGACTAAGTATATAAAGCATGAAAAGTATGTAAAGTACGTTTAGTAACAAAGATAGTATTTACCTTAGAGATGTTTGTGCTATGTTGATTATATGATGTTAAGTTATCAAGCTATGCATGAATCATATTAAGTTATCAAGTATTGTATGAACCATGTCCATGCATCATCTTTTATGAAAGATACGAAAATGTTTTCTCATGCATGTTTTTAAAATGTCACCCAACGGATGATGAAGGTGGTATGTGACATATTCATCATCCAATGCATAAATGTACGTAAAGTCAAGATCAAGTTATGAGAGAAGGAGAAATTGGCTGTCTCATGGAGGCCATATGGTGCCTATTCACCTTCATACGATGTGACGCCCACACATGTCAATTTAAGTCAAGTTAACCATAAAGAACGAAATGAATGTGCATGTTTTTCAAGAAACGCCATGCTCATGTTAGGCATATAGGCTCATTTGATTACTTACTGAGCTTTAGGCTCATATGTTATGCTTTGTGATGTAGGTGATGAAGATGAAGGTGGGGGGCTTAGCCCTCCCTGTTTCATGTGACAATCATTACGTGGAGGAGGCAGATCCGGTGCGGGAAGCTTGAATCGTTAAGTGCCGACCTGTGAGGATGTCAAGAAATGTTTTGATGTATTTTGGAGTGTTTAGTTTCAAACAATGTTTATAAACATGTTTACTAAATGTTTTATAAATATGTTTTATATGAATGATATTATATTTGGCTTGAATAAATGATGGGTTTTTCACAATTTTATCTAAATGTTTCCGCTGAGTTTTATGAAAATAATTTAAAGTCAAACGCCTTTCTAAAATCGAAAAATTTTATGTCAAAGAAAAAGGGATGTTACAGACATGGTATCAGAGCCCACCGGGTTTTAAAACCGATTATGTAGACTACTTAAAGATGCAAGCTTTCACATGGAGACGCTTCATCCGCTGTAAGTATGTTTGAAATTGCTTTATTTGATTGTGATTGTTTATGTGTATTGTTTGCTAATTCCTAGGATTAAATAAGTAATGCCAAGAGTTACGAGTAAAACTATCCTACGCACGATTTGGAGCTAGCCGCGGTAGTTTTTGCTTTGAAGATATGGAGACATTATTTATATGGTCAAACGTGCGAGATTTTCTCTGACTATAAAAGCTTAAAGTATTTATTTTCCCAGAAAGAACTGAATATGAGGCAAAGGCGGTGGCTTGAATTTTTGAAAGACTATGATTTTGAGATCAAGTACCACCCCAAAAAGGCAAATGTGGTCACCGATGCCCTTAGTAGAAAATCGTCAACCGTTCCGTTACAACAACAAAAGGGGGTGGAAAGATTTGAGCTTGGAATGGTAAAGGATCTAACTTCCACGCTCATGTCTCTAACGATCAAACCTACCCTCCTGGAGAGAATTAAGGAAGCTCAACGGGAAGATCCTCTAAACAGAAAGTATGTACTGGGAAAAGAGCCAATTTCCTCCGAATTGCATTGCTCCAAAGATGGCACATTGAAGTATAGAAACCGGTGGAATGTGCCAAAAGATTCAACGCTAAGGAGGAATCTATTAATCGAGGCTCATTCTTCTATATTCTCAATGCATCCGGGAAGCACGAAAATGTATCACGATTTAAGGCAACATTATTGGTGGCCAGGAATGAAAAAAGATGTAGTAAAACATGTTGAAATATGCCATGTATGCCAACAGGTAAAGGCTGAGCACCAAAGACCTGCCGGAATATTGCAAAGTTTGCCAATCCCGGAATGGAAATGGGAACACATAGCGATGGACTTCGTAATCGGATTGCCAACCACAGCCAAAGGACATGACACTATATGGGTTGTTGTGGATAGGTTAACCAAATCAGCCCATTTCTTGTCAATTAAATTAAGCTCGGGTATGAATAAGTATGCGGAACTTTATATCCAAGAAGTTATAAGACTACATGGAGTTCCGGTGTCCATAGTTTCAGATAGAGATCCGAAGTTTACCTTCAAATTTTGGAAGAGTTTACAAAAATCAATGGGAACCGAGTTAAGCCTAAGTACGGCATTTCATCCCCAAACCGACGGCCAAACGAAGAGAACAATTCAGATTCTCGAGGATATATTAAGGGCGTGCGTATTGGAATACCAATTGACATGGAGCAAGCTGCTACCTTTAGTGGAATTCACGTACAACAATAGCTACCAATCCACGATCGGTATGGCGCCCTATGAAGGTTTGTATGGCCGAAAGTGCAGGTCGCCCTTATATTGGGATGAGGTTGGAGAAGCCCAGTTTTATGGTCCCGAGATCGTACAACAAACTAAGGATCAAGTAAGAGTGATTCGAGAAAAGATCGAGATAGCTCAAAGTCGATAAAAGAGCTATGCGGACCAAAGAAGAAGAGAATTGGAATTT
This sequence comes from Begonia fuchsioides, assembly GCA_003255005.1. NCBI lineage: Eukaryota > Viridiplantae > Streptophyta > Magnoliopsida > Cucurbitales > Begoniaceae > Begonia > Begonia fuchsioides. The sequence continues at coordinate 18,445 of QAOC01025298.1, forward strand.
AATGTAGAGGATGAAGTTTTCCTCAAAGTTTCACCATTCAAGGGTGTTAAACGGTTTGGTAACAAAAGAAAACTTGCTCCAAGATTCGTTGGCCCCTTCAAGGTAGTGAAGATGATGTGCCACAGATTAGCACATCTAGAAGCGGAAGC
>QAOC01025344.1:0-15000 GCA_003255005.1 Begonia fuchsioides
CTTCCTTAACCAGATCCATGGACAAATCTACCTCAATCAGGATTCGGGCAAAATCTGTCTTACCGAGAGTTTTCATAAAATAATCAGTCATCAAGGGCCTTCCAATGTTGGAGGAGATTTTTTCCAAAGCAGTTTTGCTCCAGCATTCCAGCGGCAGCTCTTCAAGGATAACCCAAACCGGAATAGTTTTGAAGCTTTCATCGCCATAAATAAACAATTCGGGCCATTCTTTTAATAATAGAGGTTTGCCGAAAATAGAATAGGGGCCTTCACGGAGAACTTTGCTGCAACTCTCAGCAGTTTGGAAAATAAAGGTAATCCAGCCTCTTGCACTGGATATGATTTTAACCAGGACATTCCAACCCTTAATGATCTTGTGGAGTCCCACTTTACCCGAGTGTCTATTCGGGAAGAAACCAACAAGAACATGACCAAGATCTTCTTTTATATTTAGGGTTTCGACTTCAGTAAGATTAATAATCTCTTCGTTGCAACGGGCAGAGGAGAGAATATGGCCCTAACCAAGATTTCTTCCATTTTTAACCATGTCAACAAATGAAGTAGACAGGGGGGAGGGGGAGATGAAGGCACATGAAAGCTTGAGGTAGGTTGGGAGGGAGGATGATGCTGGACTCGAAAACCCGGGAGGAAGGGAGAGGGGTAATCATAGTTGGATTTTTGGATTTGCGGGCTATTAAGGAGACCCTTATCAGTTGAAAGGGGATGGAGGGGAGGGAGGGGGACGTAGGAGAGGATACGGCTTTTTCTTTAAGAGGAGTGTCCTCCTAGAGGAAAAGCTAGGGGAGGGGCGGAGCAGGGAAGGAAAGACCAGCTGGAGACTCCGTGGAGGGAGGGGGGGAGGGATCGGGATCAAGTCGGGGGATAGTCACAAAAGCTTTCTATTTTTTTTTCCTTTTTTGAATCTTTATTGCGTTTCCCAGCTTTTGAGGTCTTTGGGGCACACGGCTCATCAATATCAGCCATGAATTCACTGAATAGAATTTTCTTCGGCATGGTGAAAATGGCGGGGAGGCTTGCTGGGAGAAAGGGAGAGGGGGCNGCGGCAGAGGATGATGGGATCCAGGAGAATAAGACACGTGGCGAAATCCGTCGGGAGGCTGAAGGTAAGGGAGCAACTCCGGCCCGATTATCCGGCGAGGAAGCCGGAAAAGGAGAGTTAAACAAACAGCAGTCGAAGCACACAGGGAATATACTCAATGACAGAGCTGAAGAATAATCCTCAGTAAACCCTGCAGAAGATCGTGATTCTGAAGGAGAAACCCAGAAATAGCTGCAGACTTAATAAACTTAAAACGTCCACCCTGGGAAGGAATACCCAGGAAGCAAAACGCCGAGAGTACCAAATAGTGAAACAGGAGAACTGGAAAACACTTAAGAATCAAATCCGAAAACTGAACACCGAGGAAGCGAAAACACCAAGAGTACCAAATAGTGAAAAGAGATGGAAAACACTTAAGAATCAAGTCCGAGAACAATAATCAGGAATAAGATAACCCAGGATTAGTAACTAGATATCTGTTGATTTTCAGTCCCACGGGGGGACCCCCCAGGGGAGTAAACAAGTAGCTTTGCCAAGAAAACCCAGGAAAAATATGCCAAGAATACCAGACGGAAGAGATATGTGAGGAGATAGCAAATTAAGCCCGAAAATTCCGGGGAGGAAATAGTAACCCGAGGAAGCAAGCTTCAATCCTCCGTTGTTCAAGATAATAACTACCCGAAAACAATAAGGCCAAAGCAACGAAAACCAGAAGAGAGATATATAAGAAGCACCACTCCAGTGAAGATGAAAATACCTGAAGAACGTAGAACTCACCAAAGACGGGAGTCACAGCCCGAGAATGCTCAAAATACCTGGACGAATACGTTGCACTTGTAAGGTGCGGTTTGGAGAACTCTTGACGACCCTAGTGCATCGGCAAGTCAAACATGAATGACGAGCAGACATTATCAAAGAGACCCCAGGTCAGGCGGGATTACCCGCTGAGTTTAAGCATATCAATAAGCGAAGGAAAAAAAAACTTACAAGGATTCCCTTAGTAACGACGAGCGAACTGGGAAATGCCCAGCTTGAGAATCAGGTGCCTACCGTGAGAGTTAGAGCCCCGTCGCGCTTGGACCCTGTCGCACCATGAGGTGCTATCTATGAATCGGTTTGTTTGGGAATGCAGCCCAAATCTGGCGGTAAATTCTGTCCAAGGCTAAATATTCGCGAGGGACTGATAGCAAACAAGTACAACGAGGGAAAGATGAAAAGGACTTTGAGAAAAGAGTCAAAGAGTACTTGAAATTGTCGGGAGGGAAGCAGATAGAGGGCGATGGTGCATCCTGGTTGGATGTGGAATGGCGCTGAGCCGGTCTGCCAATCAACTCGAGGCGTTGACCAACGCGGATTGGGGCGGCGTCGCAAGCCGGGGCCTTTGTTGGCAGCGCGCTCAATCATCAGCGCACTACAGGCATCGGCCTGTGGGCTCCCGATTTGGCCCTTCTTGAAACACGGACCAAAGAGTCTTACATGTGTGCAAGTCAATGGGTGAGAAAACCTGTAAGGCGCAAGGAAGCTAAGTGTCGGGATCCCCTTGAGGGTTGCACCGCCGACCGTCCTTGATATTCTGAGAAGGATTCGAGTGTGAGCATGCCTGTCGGGACCCGAAAGATGGTGAACTGTGCCTGAGCGGGGCAAAACCAGAGGAAACTCTGGTGGAGGCCTGGTGTGAAAAACGGGTGCGTTAGGTGCGCACTCGGCTCCACGGGGTCGGTGGGTGGATGGTTTGCAGAAGCGTCGATGTGGGTTTGTGGAGATGGCTCGAGGGAATCTCGAGATGGTCGAAGTGGGTCGAAGGGTATCGCTCGGGAGGTGGGATGGTGGTGGCTCGAAGGTCAAGTGGAGGTGGGGTGAGGCAACTTGAATACTCGGCGATCGAGTAGAACAAGTTCGGTAGACCTCGCTCACGTCCGGATGTGACGCACCGGTCACGCTCACAAGGGTTGACGCCAACTTGGCCGGATATTACGCACCGGAGAAGAAAGGGTCGTGAGGAACTGGATTGAATAAGGCACTCGGCTTTTTCATTCAATCAATTCTCTGCCTTACAATGAGGGTCTAATGCCCTTTATATAGACAAAAACTAATAAGGAAATATTCACAAGAATGATCCTAAACCTTTGGATCTCTGTTTGACGGTTAGGATGGCAATCCGTGTGCTTGCATTTGATTGGACGATCCTTGGATGCACACGAGCCTTCGGATTCGATGGATGGCTTGGATCGTAGGCTAAGGGCAATCCGTGTGCTTGTTTTTGATTGGATGTCCGGTGGTTTACACGGATTTGCTCGGGCGAATTTGGAGAAGATCTTGGATTGCCGTCGGGAATCGGGGGATCGCGCCGGATATCAAGGGATTGCTCGGTATGCTCCATGGTGTGCTCCCGTTGCACATCAAGGCCCACAGCGATACTGACGTGCAAATCGTTCGTCTGACTTGGGTATAGGGGCGAAAGACTAATCGAACCGTCTAGTAGCTGCTTCCCTCCGAAGTTTCCCTTAGGATAGCTGGAGCCCATGGGCAAGTTCTCTCGGGTAAAGCCAATGATTAGAGGCATCAGGGGCACAACGCCCTCGACCTATTCTCAAACTTTAAATAGGTAGGACGGAGCAGCTACTTTGTTGAGCCGCTCTAAGTGGGCTATTTTTTGTAAGCAGAACTAGCGATGCGGGATGAACCGAAAGCCGGGTTACGGTGCCCAACTGCACAATAACCTAGAACCCACAAAGGGTGTTGGTCGATTAAGACAGCAGAACGTTGGTCATGGAAGTCGAAATCCGCTAAGGAGTGTGTAACAACTCCCCTGCCGAATCAGCTAGCCCCAAAAATGGATGGCGCTGAAGTGCGCAACCTATATCCGGCCGTCGGGGCAAGTATGAGGCCATGATGAGTAGGAGGGCGCGGCAGTTGCCGCAAAACCTGGGCGCGAGCCCGGGCGGAGCGGCCGTTGGTGCAAATCTTGGTGGTAGTAGCAAATATTCAAATGAGAACTTTGAAGACCGAAGAGGGGAAATGTTCCATGTAAACAGCACTTGCACATGGGTTAGTCGATCCTAAGAGACAGGGCAATCCTGTCTGATAGCGCCCAGCACAGGAGCATCGAAAGGGAATCAGGTTAAAATTCCTAAACTGGGACGTGGCGGTTGACGGCAATGTTAGGGAGTCCGGAGACATCGTCGGGGACCTTGGGAAGAGTTATCTTTTCTGTTTAGCAGCTTGCCCACCGTGGAAACGACTCAGCCGGAGGTAGGGTCCTGCGGCTAGAAGAGCACCACACGTCGCGCGGTGTTTGTACGTCCTCGACGGCCCTTGAAAATTCAGAGGACCGAGTGCCTCCCACACCCGGTCATGGAACAATGTAGGCAAGGGAAGTCAGCAAAATGGATCCGTAACCTCGGGAAAAGGATTGGCTCTGAGGGCTGGGCATGGCGGTCCCCGTCTCAAATCCGTCGGTTGTCGATGGACTGCTCGAGCTGCTCTCTTGGCGAGAGCTGGTCGTCGCGTGCCGGCCGGGGGATGGACTGAGAACGGCTCCTTTGGGGACCTTCCCCAGGCATCAAAAAATTGACTCAGAACTGGAGTGAAGAAATTCTGCCCAGTGCAATGAATCCGACTGTTTAATTAAAACAAAGCATTGCGATGGTCCTTGCGGATGCTGACGCAATGTGATTTCTGCCCAGTGCAATGAATGTCAAAGTGAAGAAATTCAACAAAGCGCGGGTAAACGGCAGGAGTAACTATGACTCTATTAAGGTAGCCAAATGCCTCGTCATCTAATTAGTGACGCACATGAATGGATTAACGAGATTCCCACTAACCTTGTCTACTATCCAGCGAAACAACAGCCAAGGGAACGGGCTTGGCAGAATCAACGGGGAAAGAAGACCTTGTTGAGCTTGACTGTAGTCCGACTCTGTGAAATGACTTGAGAGGTGTAGGATAAGTGGGAGCCAGAAACGGCAAAAGTGAAATAACACTACTTTTAACGGAAGCGGGGCAACGCCCCTCTTTTTGGACCCAAGGCCCACCTTAACTGGTCGATCCGCGCGGAAGACATTGTTAGGTCAGGAGTTTGGCTGGGGCAGCACATCTGTTAAAAGATAACACAGGTGTCCTAAGATGAGCTCAACGAGAACATAAATCTCGTGTGGAACAAAAGGGTAAAAGCTCGTTTGATTCTGATTTCCAGTACGAATACAAACAGTGAAAGCATGGCCTATTAATCTTTTAGAGTTTCAGAATTTGAAGCTAGAGGTGTCAGAAAAGTTACCACAGGGATAACTGGCTTGTGGCAGCCAAGCGTTCATAGCGACGTTGTTTTTTGATCCTTCGATGTCGGCTCTTCCTATCATTGTGAAGCAGAATTCACCAAGTGTTGGATTGTTCACCCACCAATAGGGAACATGAGCTGGGTTTAGACAGTCGTGAGACGGGTTAGTTTTACTCTACTGATGACAGCGTCGCAATAGTAATTCAACCTAGTATGAGAGGAACCATTGATTCGCATAATTGGTCATCGCGCTTGGTTAAAAAGCCAGTGGCACAAAGCTACCGTGCGTTGGATTATGACTGAACGCCCCTAAGTCAGAATCTGGGCTAGAAGCGACGCACGCACCCGCCTCCCGATCGCCGATTAGTAGTAGGGGCCCTCGGCCCCCTAGGGCACGCGTCGTTGGACAAGCCCTCGTAACCGAGCCATCGCGCGGGCCACCTTGAAGTGTTATTTCAACCGAGCGGCAGGTAGAATCCTTTGTAGATGACTTAAATACGCGACGAGGTATTGTAAGTGGCAGAGATGCCTTGCTGCCACGATCTACTGAGATTCAGCCTCACGACGCATCGATTCGTCCTTTCCCTCCCAAGTACCTCCACAAGGTCATTCTATTTTTTTCAAAAACGACCAAGTCCCGAACGAGTAATCTTTTGGAAGGCATGCCCAAGGGTCATTGTGCCGAGTGTAGGCAAGATCAAGAAGGTTGAATATAACTTTTCTATCTTCATGTTCCAATTTTTTTCAAAAAAGTCCAGACTCCACTAATTGATATTGATGAGTTCTTCGAGAACACTAGCAGGTGTAGAGGCCTTACCATTAACAAGACCTCCTCCTTAAAGGTTTGACAATTTCATGTCCATGATACTAACATTATTATCATTCTAGGCAAATTTTAATGTTTATCATCAAGTTTTTGTAATCTTAATCTTTTTGAGGTTATGCTGCAAGTAAATAATCAAATAGGGTAAATAAAAATAAAAATTACCAAATTTGAAACTGATACTCCTAAGTAGTAACCCCAAACTAAATAAACTTATTGAAAGAGAAAAATTATGTGCATTTTGAAAGATTTTTAAGTGATTCTGAAACCCTAATCGAGGATCATTAAGAACAACATTTTTTATCATTATATAGTATGCTACAATTTATTAAGCCTGTTGTTGGGATATGAAATATAAATAAGCATGATAATTAGGCTTAGATTTAATCTGCATCCAAAGGGTTAAAAGAATAATTGGGTTATCTTTCGCATGTTTCTTTTCTTAAAGGATTTAGAAATCAAATCCTTGACTTATTAAAGCGTTGGGTCCCTCCATTATAATGGAACTCTGGGTAAATATGCAAAGATGCAGAAGGAAAATATTTATTTTTCTTCTGCATCCTTGCGCACAACAAGATCTAGGATCTTGATGTAATTTTACAGCGTGAATAAAATATTCCTGGTTTTTTTATTACATCTACTATTATTTTTCTTATCGGCTATTTAGTGGTGTAATTATACTTTGTGAGTAAGTTCTGTCTAAGAATAAGTTCAGTACTCTCTACGATTATTCGATATTCGCTATTGTGGCAGGAAAACTGAAAAATTTAATAGAAATAATTTCTCTATGTGGAATGTTAAAACAAAAGTTATATTGTGGATAAATGGGATATTATAGCCATCAGTGATAGAATAGAGAACATTGTACAAGGGAAATGATATAGAATAGATGTAGATGCTATTTCTATTTTACATCTAGCTCTTGCAGATGATATTTTATTAGAATTATCAAAATTAACTATTGCAAGTATGTTTGGGATATGCTGACAGAGTTGTACGAGGTAGAGTCTTTGCATAATATAATTTTCTTGAAAAACATTATATACTCTTCAAGTGTAGGTCAACTTCAGATGCAGAACACAAATACTTTCAATACGCTATTTACTCAACTCACAGCAATGAAGCAAAAAATCAACTCTAATAAGAGAACTTAATTTTACTTTAGAGTTTCCAAAATCATATGAAAATCTAATTAAAAAAATTTTATGAGCAGTGTTTTAAAAAGATTGAAATTCAAAGACGTTACAGCTGCAATTATTGCAGAAGAAAGCAAACAAAAGAACGCTCAGCGTTTGGTGAGGTTTGATAATTTCTACGATTTATCATAATTTTTCGAATGACAAAAACTAAATAATTCACCAAAAATCGGTACATCATCCAACATTTCTCAAAAATTGAGGATAGACCCCTCTTTGGTGCCCCTTTAAATTTGCCAAATTTGTTTGGAAAAGAAAGCTCAAAATCTTGAGTTTTTGAAAAAAGTGACGCTTCGGCTACATACGACGTTCACTGCTGCCAGGGCTAAAGTGGCCCGGATTTCTCTTTAGGGGGGGAAGTATATTGAGGTATGGGCGGGTAAGGGCGCCCACGTGCATCGATGGGCGAGGCATGCGCCCAACTAAGGAAGGGTGATGGAGGACACCCCCCCTGTGTTTGGCAGCCACGGCCAGACTCCGGCCACCTTGCCGGTGGCCCCCGAGAAAAATGGGCAAACATTCAATTCAGCGCCCATGGTACCGATCACCCTCGATCATCCTTCGACTTTGCTGGTACTCGATTGTCCGATAATGTTATCGTCCCTCGATTGTCGCAAGATGTCATCATTCGAAAGCGGTGTCGTCCATCGAAGAAGTTTAAGCTTGTGAACGGTTGCCTCGGCCAGCCTCGTGCTATCACGCTGGGGGTGACTTCGCAAAACTCAGGCAGCAATCCATGCAATGCTTTGTCCCTGGCACCGATTGAGATTGGTGCCCTCGGATATTAAGTTGTAGACAAAGATTTGTCTCTTGTCCGATGACCTGTCCTCATGCTCGATGGCCGTGTGCTATCAAAGTAGTAATTGGTTATCTCGTTCTGCGAAAGGTGGTCTTGGGTGCTGTCATGGTGGCTGTGTTTGCTTGCGGTGAGCTCAGTTTCTCGTTGCTCACTGCGGTTGCACCGGTCGACGATCATAAGATGGTTTCTTTACAAGCGACTTGATCGACCCTTGATTGTCTGAAATGTAGCCGTAAGCTTGAAAAAATGACTCGGCGATCGTTTGCCATGGGCGGCTTCGGGCGAGCACGCCGGTGGTGACTTCGCAAAACTCAGGCAGCAATCCGTGCAATGCGGTGTCCCTGGCACCGATCTCATAGTCGTGTCCTTTGTTTATTCAGCTGTAGACAAAGATTTGTTGCTTGTTTGATAACAGGTCTTCGTGCTCGTTGGTCGTGTGCGATCAAAGGAGCAATTGGTTTTCTCGTGTGGCCAAAGGTGGGCGTGGCTGCAGTCATGGCGGCTATTTTGCTTGCGACACACTTGATCTCTCGTTGTTCTCTGTGGTTGCAGGCTGTCGACGTTCAGAGAAGCTAGTCTTCTGACAAGCGACCCGATCGACCATTGTTGCCTTTGCTTTTGACAGTCGCGCTGAGCTCGCTTGGATAGATGGTAGAGATATGCTGTGTTTGTTGCTGCATGTCCGGCAGGTGCGCGATTGTAGCTCGACCTTGTCTTGACTTCGTTGATCCTGCCAGTAGTCATATGCTTGTCTCAAAGATTAAGCCATGCATGTGTAAGTATGAACTAATTCAAATTGTGAAACTGCGAATGGTACTTGCTACTCGGATAACCGTAGTAATTCTAGAGCTAATACGTACAATAACCCAGACTTCTAGAAGGGATGCATTTATTAGATAAAAGGTCGACGCAGACCTAGTCCATTGCTCTGATGATTCATGATAACTTGACGGATCTCACGGCATTTGTGCTGGCGACGCATCATTCAAATTTCTGCGCTATCTACTTTCGATGGTAAGATAGTGGCCTACTATGGTGGTGACGGGTGACGGAGAATTAGGGTTTGATTCCAGAGAGGGAGCCTGAGAAACGGCTACCACATCCAAGGAAGCCAGCAGGCGCACAAATTACCCAATCCTGACATGGGGAGGTAGTGACAATAAATAACAATACCGGGCTCTTCGAGTCTGGTAATTAGAATGAGTACAATCTAAATCCCTTAACGAGGATCCATTAGAGGGCAAGTCTGGTGCCAGCAGCCATGGTAATTCAAGCTCAAATAGAGTATATTTAAGTTTTTGCAGTTAAAAATCTCGTAGTTGAATCTCAGGATATGTCTGTTGGTCCGCCTTACAGTGTGCACCGTCAGTCGCGTCCTTTCTGTCGGCAATGCGTTCCTGGCCTTAATTGGCTGGGTCGTTCCTCCGGCACTGTTACTTTGAAGAAATTAAAGTTCTCAAAGCAAGCCTTCGCTCTGTATACATTAGCATGGGATAACGTCATAGGATTTTGATCATATTCTGTTGGCCTTCAGGATCAGAGTAATGATTAACTAGGACAGTCGAGGGCATTCGTACTTCATAGTCAGAGGTGAAATGCTTGGATTTATGAAAGACGAACAACTACGAAAGCATTTGCCAATGATGTTTTCACTAATCAAGAATGAAAGTTGGGGGCTCGAAGACGATCAGATACCGTCCTAGTCTCAACCATAAATGATGCCAACTAGGGATCAGCGAATGTTACTTATAGGACATTTCTGAGAAATCAAAGTCTTTGGGTTCCGGGGGGAGTATGGTCGCAAGGCTGAAACTTAAAGGAATTGACGGAATGCCACCACTAGGAGTGGAGCCCGCGGCTTAATTTGACTCAACACGGGGAAACTTACCAGGTCCAAACATAGTAAGGATTGACAAACTGAGAGCTCTTTTTTTTTTTTTTTTTTAGGTAAATAAAATTAAAACAAAATAGAAATACAAGAAATTGAAGGCGATAGCCGGGGTCGGGGGGAAATCCACAAGCCAAAATGACCACCCCAGAAAACCCGAGCGGCAAAACGAGGCTGAAAAAGGCAACATACTGACTAACCAAACACAAAAAGTCCAAGAAGGGAGACACAAGAACAAGCCCTCACAATCAAAAAACCGGCAAAGAACATAAGCCAGACTCAAATAGAGGAGAGGCAAAGACCAAAATTATCAACTCAACCCACTAGGCATCAATAAGAAAGCCTCGGGGAGAAAACAAAAAAAATGGACATTAGGAGAATCAGCTAGAATCACGCAGCAAGTCTGAGCAAGGCAACGGGAACCGATAAGAGGAGCGGCAGCAAAATGACATCAGATCTGAGGCAAGCTTTTGCCGCCCAGGAGGAGAAGTAACAAACAAAAGCGGTTGACAGCGGGGAGGCAGCGAGCAAGAGCAGCAAAATTAGGAACCAATCCGAGTGAAGACATGCACCAAGGAGAGCGGGAATAACATCATTTTGTAGAAACAAGAAAGCTGCAAAAAAATTGAGAAGACCAATAAGACTCAGTAAGGGGAGGAGGAAATTTGATCGACCATCTTAGGATAAAGGGAGAAAAGCATTTTGAAAACATGCTTTTCAATCTTTCTAGAGACGTGTTCAGCCGACCAAATCATCCCCTCAAAAATCTTGCATCCCTGTCATTCCAAATATGGTATACAGAGGCAACAAGAACGATCTTCATCAAAATGGCTCTTTTGTGATTCACTTTGTTTTCCTTCTTTGTCCATTTGAACGCAGTTTTGAGGGTGGTTAGGGATCTACTGATTCAAAATTTGGACTTAATCAAGGACCAGATGGAGTTAGAGAATGGGCAAGAGAATAAGAGATGTTGGTTAGATTCGGGAAGCAGCGAACAGAAGCAGCAGAGATCATTGATTCCCAAATAACTTAGGTGGTCCTTTGTCTTGAGTCTGCCAAGGGCAGCAAGCCAGAGAGTGAAAGAATGTTTCGAGATTATGATTTTTGTCCAAACAATTGAAGCCCACGGTCTTGGGATGCCGGAAGGACGGATGAAATGGTATAGGAAAGAAAGACCGTGACCATTTAATTTCTTTTTCCAAGTGTCAATGATCTCCTTTATTTTACCCAAGGAGGAAAATTTTTCTAGGAGGAACGCCCGGGTTTGATTGATATTTTTCATAAAGGGAGAGGCCCGGTAGCCCGGAGACCAAGTCCAGAAATCCGTGCCTTTCAAGTAAATATGATTGATCCACCTAGACAAGACGGATTCCTTATTACCTTGAATGTTCCAAATTGATTTAGCATGGAACGCTTTGTTCCAAGAATCAAGGTCCCGAAGACAAAGCCCTCCCTCTGATTTAGGCAAGCAGACAGTGGACCAATCAACAACTGCCATGCCCGAACCCCAAAGGAAATTCCTACAAATTTGGATGACCTTTAATTTGATCACAAGATGGACATCCAAAAGCATTCTACTCCTTGAAGAACAAATCTAAGAAGCTCGAGACGGCCAGCATGGGAAAGGGAGAAAGCACCCCAGCCAAGAACATTATCTGTTACCTTGCGGATGAGAGGAAGGTAATGATTGGAATGGAGGGTTCATACCGAGAGAGGAATGCCGAGGTATTTGAAAGGAAAAATTCCAAGACTTAGACCAGATAATTGGAGGATGTCATTAAGGTTGCTGGGACCTATTCCAGCATAAAAAATGCTCGACTTAGCCCGGTTCATTTTTAGGCCGGAGACTGAACCAAAATCAGGAATGCAATCAAGAAGAATTTTTACCGAGAGGATGAGGTCATCCGCGTAGATCAAGTGAGTGATATTGAAATGCTTACAAAGAGGATGAAAGTTGAAATGAGTAAGATGAGTTCTGGATTTGATCAATCTCGAGAGGTATTCAAGGCAAATAACAAAAAGATATGGAGAAAGAGGGTCTCCTTGACGAAGGCCGTTCTTGCCATTGAAGAAACCAACAAGACTTCTGTTGATTGATAAGGAATAGGAGGTCGTGGAGTAGCATTCTAAAAGCCAATTAACGAAGATAGGAGGGAAGCCTAAGCCAACTAGAACTTCTTTAAGGCAACACCAATTAACCGAGTCAAAGGCTTTGGAGAGATCAACTTTGATGATACATCGTGGAGAAGCTTTTTTGTCCTCGTACTTCCTCATAAGCTCTTGCATAAGTAAGATATTTTCCTTGATTGAGCGACCTGAAGGGGAAGAGTGGGTTTTCAGATTTAAAGCAATGATTGCGTGATTCCATTGCTTGAGGAGCATGGAAGAGGAGAAGAACTCCAAAATGGCATTGGAGAAGAGGACCCAGGTTGTGTTCCAAGTATCCTTGAAAAACTTTGAGGTGTATCCATCCGGTTTGGGGGATTTATCATTCTCGATGTCAAAAAGAGCTTGCTTGATTTCATCCCTTGTTATTGGTTTCACGAGGAGGGAGCAATCTGAGTCCGAAAGGGTAGGGCCATTTTTTATGATATTAATGTCGGGTTTAGGAAGGGAGCATGGCTGGCCAAGGAGAATCTTATAATAGAGAACGAATTCTTCATGAACTTGGTTAATAGAGTACAAAGGGAGACCATTTTGAAGAATGATAGAAGGGATGAAATTCCGCTTTTGATTTTTCTTGACAATGGCGTAGAAAAATTTGGAGCATTTATCACTTTCAAGGATGTATTTTGTTTTAGCTTTTTGTTTATAAAAAAGACTTTTTGGCCAAAGTAAGGCAGATTGCTTGGTTCTGCAGATCGGGAATTTGGGCAGCCAACATGGAGTGTCTGGGATGGGTGTCAAGGGTGGATTGAGCTTCCTTAAGCTTGGATTTTGCACAATCGGCTCTAGAGGAAATATGAGAGAAATGTTTAAGGTTCAACTCTTTGAGCTTTGATTTCAAAAGGAGCAGTTTGGACTTGAGTTGAAACTAGTAGGATCCACTCGAAGGGAGGCTCCAAGAATTAGAGACAATTTGCTGGAAATTGGGATGCTCAGTCCACATATTGAAAAATTTCCAATTTGAGTTCTTACGGGGGCGGAAGTTGTGAATGTTCACGAGACAGGGGGAATGATCAGAGATAGCAAGAGGAAGAAACAAGGAGGTTGCATTGGGAAAAGAGCATTGCCAAAGATCATCCATCATGGCCCGGTCTAGCTTTGATCTGACTTTATTATTTGTCCAGGTGTAAGAGAGCCCAGTAGAGGGAAGATCAGTGAGGCCTAGGTTAAGGAAGCACTCTCCAAAATCAAAGCATTCGTGAGGGTTGATAGGAGCCCCACCAATATGCTCAGACGGATTTAAAATAGATTTAAAGTCTCCCATAATCAACCAAGGATGACTGAAAACATTCCTAGCTCTAGAGAGGTTGGCCCAAAGAAGTTTCCTATAGGAGATGGAGTGAAGGCCGTATACAATGGAAATTAGGAGAGTTTGATGGGTGATTTCGCAAGTGGCGTGGAGATGGATGACCTGTGGGTCTGAGCTAAGGAAGTTTATGGTCAACATTGAGTCATTCCAAAGGATGGCAATCCGACTACAAGGATGGAGGGAAAAATTAGTAAGGAATTTGCATGCAATTAGGAGAGAATTTGGTTACCAAAATACCAAAAAGCTCAATTTTCCGATCACGAATGAGGTTGAAAACCTCATCCTGCTTGAGGGCTGAGTTGAAGACCCTAACGTTCCAAGTTGTATAAATCATGAGGGCCGGGGGTGGGCAGCCCCAAAAGCCCGAGATTTTTATCTTGTTTACATAGTGTCACCTTTCCTATTTGGTTTGGAAGAGAGGGATAACAATGGGTCCTTTAGTTTACCTTTAGAACGAAGGGAGACTTTTGAAAAAGGGAGAGAATTATCAATGAAGGAGTCAACCGATCTAGTATCTGAGCAATCAAGGTCTTCCGAGGGGATATATGGAGATTTACCTATGAAGGAGGATTCTGGAATAGGGATATCCAAGAAATCCTTTAAGAGATCAGGGTCCTCATCCGAGTCAATCTGAGTTCCACATTTTCCTTATTGGAACCCGGGGGAACATCAGCAACCCAAGGGGAGGGAGGGGAGGAAAGTGAAGCAGAAGAATCTTTTACAATGGAAGGGGCAGGTCTATGCTTGCAATGTTCAGCTTTGTGTCCAATTGAGGGCTAGAAGGGCAATAGTCCAGTTCGGATTCATAGTGGACCTCCTGGTTGATTATGGTTCCATTCGGGGTATTGATTTTTATTTCTCTAATCAATTCCTTCGAGATATCTACTTCAATTAGGACCCTAGCATAGCTAAGACGACCAAGAGACTTGGTAAGGAGATCCGACATTAATGGCTTACCAATCCTCGATGAGATTTTACTCAATGACCTTTCGGACCAACATTCAAGAGGGAGGTTATTGAAATTTACCCAAATGGGGATCATGCTGATTTCATCAACACCGAATTTGAACCAAGGAGGGAGTTTCTTTAGGAGGAGAGATTGACCATATATTGAGTATGGGCCCCAACATAAGACAGATTCCCGATCAACTTCTGATTGGAAGATGAAAGAGATCCATCCATTCATGTTTGGAATGAATTTTACATTAGTTTCCAGCCATCAACTATTCTCTTAAGGCCATCTTTACTGGGGTGTCTATTAGGGAAGTAACCTACAAGATCATATCCAAGGTTCCTATCAACATCTAAGAGGTCATCGGCCGAGAGGGGAACAACATCAACTATATTCGGATCATAAGATAATTGGTGTCCTTGACCTTGGTTCCTACTATTCTTGACCATGTTAGCAAAGGAAATGGAGGGAAAGGGAGGTATGGTTTCTCTTTCAGGAAATTTATCGAACAAGTGAGGAGCAAAGTTTTTG
>QAOC01025344.1:20000-28180 GCA_003255005.1 Begonia fuchsioides
ATCATACATAGTTTCTAGCAAAGGCACGATCAAGGCCCGGCCAAGTGGAAGGGGCGAGGCGTGCCTTTGGTTCAAAAGTTTGTCAAATTGACTAACAAAATGTAAGGCAAGGTATTGAGGAACTTGCAAAAACTTTGAAAAGTCGAGTAAACATATACTTACAAAAAGGTAAGGCAAGGTATTGAGGAACTTGCCAAAACTTTGAAATGTCGAATAAACATATACTTACAAAAAGATAAGGCAAGAAGGTATCGAGGAACTTGCCAAAATGTTGAAAAGTTGAGTAAGCATAAACACATACAAAAGGAAAAGGCACGGTATCGAGGAAAGTTCCAAAAGGTTAAAATTTGTGTAAACATAGACTTACAAAAAGCAAGGAATGGTATCGGGGAACTTTACAAAAGGTCAAATGTTGTTTATGATCCAAGAGGTATCCCTCAATGCTTGATGCTATCGGGGGCAAGCACAAGTGCATTGGGATTGCATTTGCACTATTGCGTTCAAGTGGCGGTGTCATTGAATGCTTGCCCACAAATTTGCTCTAAAGCCCAAGTGCGTCGACATGGCTTCCCACTGTGAAAGACAACATGACGAAAAAGAATTGGTGCAAAGGCAAGGCCGACGTTCGAAAAGTATGAAAAATTGAAAAAAAAGAATCCAAAACAGACCAAACCCTCAATAATAGCTCGTCGTAATGCATGAGACCCGTGGTTAAAAGTTCAGCCCAATCGGACACCGTTTGACTCAAAAAGACAAACAGGGAACCCGTGACAAGGTGCGCGTGGGTGGTGTGGTGCGGCCATGGCACGTCGCCGGCGCGAGGGTGCTACCATGGCATGGCGTGCATGCGCCGAGGGGTGGCCATGGCAGGGCAGGCAGGGAAGGTTGAGGGGGCCGCCATGGCACGTCGCGCGCGCTGAAGGGTGCGGCCATGGCAATGCGCCCACGCTCGAGGTGCGGCCATGGCAATGCGCCCGTGCTCGAGGTGCGGCCATGGCACTGCACGCGCGCAGAAGGGTGCGGCCATGATGTGCAATTGGAGGACGACACCGATCAAACCCCGATGAGCATGGAGAATTTTACTAACTTAGTTGCTAATTTTGCAGGGAACTTAGCCTCGAAAACAGCTTCCGAGGCTGATCGGGAACGACCAAAGATCGTGCTCAATTGGTGCCCGAACACTCTCGACCACAACACGCACAACACCCCCGCCCATGACATGCCCTGTACACACCCCCTCGACAATGATCTGACGGCCAGCAGAGAGTCGCCCCTCGGCCCTGGAGAGATCCTCTTGGATTTCGGCCGAAAGGAATAAGTGACCGACATGGGAGAACGCTCGATCCAATTCTCACGGATCGAGTGCTCACCCATGGGCCAACTTTCGGTCATATTTATGTTTATTTATTTTATCAGCAAAAAATTGTTCAGAGAAGGATAAGAGACGAGCCCAAAGAGGAAGGATGGGAAAAATGCAGCTAAGTGTTGGAGCGCATTATTGAAGACCTCGGTCAACCAAGAGAGGGCTTCGGTCAACTTATGGTCTTCGGCGTGCACTGCGCGATCTGAGGCTTCCAAATGCACTACCATGCAATGTCACCTAGCCATTCATGTGCAAAAGATATTGGAATGAGCTGAAAGTATTTTTACATGTTCCCAACAAAAAATAAGGATGTTCCTCAGTGTTTGGTGAGGTTTGGTAATTTCTATGATTTATCGTGTTTTTTTGAATGACGGAAACTAAATAATTCACCAAAAATCTGTACATCATCCAACATTTCTAAAAAATTGAGGATAGACCCCTCTTTTGGGCCCCTTTAAATTTGTGATATTTGTTTGGAAAAGAAAGCTCCAAATCTTGAGTTTTTGAAAAAAAGTGACACTTCGGCTACATACGATGTGCACTGCTGCGAGGGCCAAAGTTGCCCGGATTGCTCTTTAGCTGGGGAAGGTATACTGAGCTATGGGCGGGTAAGGGCGCCCACGTGCATCGATGGGTGAGGCATCCGCCCGACTAACGAAGGGTGATGGAGGACAACCCCCTGTGTTCGGCGGCCATGGCCAGTCTCCGGCGACCTTGCCGGCGGCCCCCCGAAATAATTGGCAAACGTTCAATTCAGCACCAATGGCACCAATCACCCTCAATCATCCTTCAACTTTGCTGGTACTCGATTGTCCGGTAATGTTATCGTCCCTCGATTGTCGAAAGATGTCATCGTTCGAAAGCGATGCCGTCCATTGGAGAAGTTTAAGCTTGTGAACGGTTGCCTCGGGCGGCCTCGTGCGATCACGCCGGGGGTGACTCCACAAAAATCGGGCAGCAATCCTTGCAATGCTTCATCCCTGGCACCGATTGAGATTGGTGCCCTCAGATATTAACTTATAGCCAAAGATTTGTCGCTTCTCCGATGACCTGTCCTCATGCTCGGTGGCCGTGTGCTATCAAAGTAGTAATCGGTTATCTTGTTCTACCAAAGGTGGTCCCAGCTGTGTTTGCTTGTGGTGAGCTTGGTTTCTCGTTGCTCACTGCAGTTGCACCGGTCGACAATCATAAGCTGGTTTCTTTACAAGCGACTCGATCGACCCTCGATTGTCTGAAATGTAGCCGTAAGCTCGAAAAAAATGACTCGGCGATCATTTTCCATGGGCGGTCTCTGGCGAGCACGCCGGTGGTGACTCCGCAAACTCAGGCAGCAATCCATGCAATGCGGTGTCCCTGGCACCGATCTCATAGTCGTGTCCTTTGTTTATTCAGCTGTAGACAAAGATTTGTTGCGTGTTTGATAACAGGTCTTCGTGCTCGTTGGTCATGTGCGATCAAAGGAGCAATTGGTTTTCTCGTGTGACAAGCGACCCGATCGACCATTGTTGGCTTTGCTTTTGATAGTCGCGATGAGCTCGCTTGGGTAGATGGTAGAGATATGCTGTGTTTGTTGTTGGATGTCCGGCAGGGGCATGGTTGTAGCTCGTCCTTGTCTTGGCTTCGTTGGAGCAAAAAGCGAGTGAGTGGTATTTTGGGCATGTAGCTTACTGGGATCATTGCTTTGTGCAATGAATTGTTGCTCCACGTTCTTTCTCAAGGTGTTTGCTCGAGTGATGGAAAATGTGTCAGTTTCTGTACGATTGACTGAAACTTGGCATGTCCTATGTCTCGTGGAGCTTTTCAATCGGTGTCTTATTGGGATACGTGGCGAATGTCAAAGCTGGCTGCTGCACCCTGCCAGGAAAATTCGATGCTTCAGTTCTTGTTGTTGCTTTTGATTGTCTTTGGTGGTGTGCATGTGTTTGTTGGTCGTTGCCTCAGATGTAGAAAATTCACACATTAGTTGTCGGCCTCTTCGATTGGTGGCTCAACCGAGGATGCGATCCAGACGCATAGAAGGAATGCTACCTGGTTGATCTTGCCAGTAGTCATATGCTTGTCTCAAACATTAAGCCATGCATGTGTAAGTATGAACTAATTCAAAACGTGAAATTGCGAATGGCTCATTAAATCAGTTATAGTTTGTTTGATGGTACTTGCTACTCGGATAACCGTAGTAATTCTAGAAATAATACGTGCAACAAACCCCGACTTCTAGAAGGGATGCATTTGTTAGATAAAAGGTCGACGCAGACCTAGTCTGTTGCTCTGATGATTCATGATAACTTGACGGATCGCACAGCCTTTGTGCTGGCGATGCATCATTCAAATTTTTGCCCTATCAACTTTCGATGGTAGGATATTGGCCTACTATGGTGGTGACGGGTGACGGAGAATTAGGGTTTGATTCTGGAGAGGGAGCCTGAGAAACGGCTACCACATCCAAGGAAGGCAGCAGGGGAGGTAGTGACAATAAATAACAATACCAGGCTCTTTGAGTCTGGTAATTGGTATGAGTACAATCTAAATCCCTTAACAAGTCTGGTGCCAGCAGCCGCGATAATTCCAGCTCCAATAGCGTATATTTAAGTTGTTGTAGTTAAAAAGCTCGTAGTTGGATCTCGGGATATGTCTATCGGTCCACCTTATGGTGTGCACCGTCAGTCGCGTCCTTTCTGCCGACGATGAGTTCCTAGCCTTAATTGGCCGCGTCGTTCCTCCGGCGCTATTACTTTGAAGAAATTAGAGTGCTCAAAGCAAGTCTTCGCTCTGTATACATTAGCATGGGATAACGTCATATGATTTTGATCCTATTCTGTTGGCCTTCAGGATCAGAGTAATGATTAACCATGACAGTCGAGGTCATTCGTACTTCATAGTCAGAGGTGAAATGCTTGGATTTATGAAAGACGAACAACTGCGAAAGCATTTGCCAAGGATTTTTTCACTAATCAAGAATGAAAGTTGGGGGCTCAAAGACGATCAGATACCAGTCTCAACCATAAATGATGCGACTAGGAATCGGTGAATGTTGCTAATAGGACATAGCCAGCACCTTTCTAAGAAATCAAAGTCTTTGGGTTCTGGGGGGAGTATGGTCGCAAGGCTAAAGGAATTGACAGAAGGGCACCACCAGGAGTGGAGCCTGGTGCTTAATTTGACTCAACATGGGAAACTTACCAGGTCCAGACATAGTAAGGATTGACAGACTGAGAGCTCTTTCTTTCTTTTTTTGATAAGTATGTGTTAAATAAATAAAGATGAAAATCAATAAAGCAATTCAATTGTGGCTGGATGGACAGAACCATGATTAGGCATCTTCCCATCAACCACCACAGAGGGTGTATGCAAGTAACTTAATCTCGTATGTGGAGATACAAAAGTAAAGGCACTGTTAGACGCCTGCAGATTCTAGTCTTTCAGCCAGAGAGGGAAAGATTAGGAAGAGTATTTTAAATACTTTCCTTTTATGCTAGCGGCAACCTGAGCCGGGTCTTGGTAGTTGCTATCAAAACATCATGCATTTCGGGCTGACCAGATATGGTAGACTGAGAAAGCGAGCACGGTTTTTAAGATTTTGCCAGCCCTGTTATACTTCTGGCCGGATTTGGTGGACCACTTAAGGGCGTTGGCCACTGTGGAAAGGTGCCTTTCTAAGCCAAATCTGGCCTTGATGGAGGACCAGACTTCGGATGAGAAGTTGCAATAAAAAATATGTGTTTGGAGGATTCTTTATTGATCCCGCATAAGGCACATTTGCCATCTGTATCGAGAAAAGAAAGCTTTTCTTTTGTTGGGGGCTTGTCGTGATTGGTGAGCCATAAGGGAAATGCAAGTTTTGGCACGTGATTGTGCTTCCATATGGCTTTGAAGCAGGGCTTAGCGGCAGCAGAAGGCCTGAAGAAATTGTAGGCTTCGAACAACCCCTTGCTTTTATCCGATGAGGCCCACAAAGTTAGTAGTTCCTCGGCTTTCCTGTCTTATTCGGCCTTAGACAAGTGGGCTGACCTAATGTTTAGGATTTGTTTAATCAGAGGGGAGCCGCGGTATCCTGATGTCCAGCTGCAAAAAGTGGCTTCTTTGATGTAGAAGTGAAGGATCCAGCGGACCCATAAACTATCTTTTTTCTGATGCAATGCCCAAAAGTTGTTTGCTAGCAGCGCCGTGTTCTAGGTGTCAAGGTCTTTAAGACCAAGGCCACCTTCATCCTTTGGGAGATAGCAAGTTTTCCATGCAACTTTAGCATAAGGCTTCCCCAAAAGGAAGGATCTGCATCAGCTAATTAGTTTAGCCTAGACAACAGCCGGCAGGCTAAATATGGATAGCCAAAAGGCTTCTACGCCTTGGAAGATGGACTTTATTAGCTCCGTTTTTCCAGCCATAGAAAGGCTTTTAGCGTTCCAGACGTCGACGTACAACTTCATTTTCTCCAAGAGGGGATCATAGTTGAGGATCCCAAGATTCTTAAGAGAGACTGGGATGCCAAGGAATTTGGTTGGGAATTTGCCATCCTCCAGCTTGGTTGTTGCTTTAATCTGCCGGAGTTCCTCTTGAGGAATCCAGACAGGAAAAAAACATGACTTTGATGTATTCATATTGAGGCCCGAGGAGGCGCTGAACTCAGATAGGCATGCAAGGATGCTTTTGATGGAGGTATGGTCTCCCCTTGCTAGGAGGATTAGATCATCTCCATAGGCAAGATGAGTAATACCCAGTTGCTGGAACATGGGGTTGAAATTGTAGCCCAAGGATGGGAGACGGGCACGGATAATTCACGAGAGGTATTCTAAGGAAATTACAAAAATGTATGGGGAGAGAGGATCCCCTTGCCAGATACCTTTTGAGCCTTTGAAAAAACCATGAAGACGGCCATTTATGGAGACCAAATAAGATGTTGTTGAGATGCGTTTCATGATCCATTTGAGCGTCTTTTGGACGAAGTCCCATGAGACTGAGTCAAAGGCTTTCCGGAGATCAACTTTTATGGAGCACCGGGGTGAGGCTCCTTTGGTGTTGTATTTTCTAATCAGTTTTTGCATGAGGTAAATGTTGTCGTTCATCGATCGGCCCTTTAAGAAGGCAGATTGGGCTTGATCAATGATGGATGGCAGGACGGCCGCAAGCTTTGAAGCAAGGATTTTTTATATGACTTTGTATATGGTATTGCAGCATGAAATGGGCTGGTAGTCTGTAGTCTTTGAAGCATGTGGTAATTTTGGGATAAGAGCAATGGAAGCATGGTTCCACTACTTGAGTAGGTGTCCCGAAGCGAAAAACTCCATGACGGCCTTTGAAGAATTTGGAGGAGTAACAGTCCGGTCTGGGCCAACGATGCTCCAGGCAGATTTGAAGAATTTGGAGGAGTAACAGTCTGGACCGGGTGCTTTTTCATTTGCAATACATTGTAAGGCATCTATGATCTCTTTGGAGGAGATGTCTTTTATGAGTTCCTTGCATGCTTCGGCTATGAGGCGCAGACCTACGGAGACTGCCCCAACATCGATGGAGGCGATAAGCTGTGGGCCTTCAAGGAGACTTTCCAAATAATTGACGAATTCCGTCGGTATCTCTTCAGGGGAAGAGGTGACCAGTCCATCATCCTTCATGATAGAGCCGATAAATTTTTTCTTGGAATTTCTCTTCATGAGAGCGTGGAAGAACCTTGTCGGCTTATCCGCATTGATGAGGTATTTACTTTTGGCCCGCTGTTGAAGGAATGATTTTTCCGCATTGATGAGGAATTCAGCATTACTTCTAAGGGAAGCAAGGGCATCACTATCTGGGCAGGGACCATCTTTGGAGAGGAACGTAGATTGTGCTGCTTTCCATTTGTAGCGAGCTTCCTTTGCCCGGGATGAGATGTGGGTGAAATGTTGCTTATTGAACATCTGGAGGTCGCTCTTAAGGGACCGGAGCTTGGCTGACAGGATGAATTGCCAATTGCCAGTCGGCTAGGAATTCTAGCCGGATGAGACGATGCTAGTGAAGTCCATGTGGGAGGCCCACATGTTAAAAAATTTCCAGCTTGGTTTTTCGGGCATCGGCCGTGTAACGACCCGATTCCCAGGACGTCGCTTACTTGCTGTTCTTACTTGACTCACTTTACTTTACCTCACTTTTCTTTCTTGGCGACCCGAGAACCGGTCCGTTACTGGGTTCTTACTTACTTACTTACTTACTTTACTTAGGTGGAAAACTCGTTACTTTTAAATTTTTGAAACTATCTTTAGCTTATAAAATGGTTTACAGGAAACACCGTCGAATAATAAAAAAAACATACATTCTAATTCCACCCTTATAAAAAATACATGATCATTTCATAACTTAAAACTGCAGCAGAAAACAATTACTTCAACTTAAAATACATAAGCTTTTAATAACGTAAACTTATAGCGGAAGACTATAATTCAAAATACATTCATTTCAAAGCTTTGAAATCCATCACACGAAAATAAGGGTATACATTTAATTACATCTTCAAAATACTCAAAACATTTTTATAAAATATCTGTGTGTGTCATACATCACTCCCCGTTGGTGGTTACTCAATAAACTATATCATTTGAACACCCTTCTGCTCTAACTTCTTGATCAGTCATTGGCTCACTTTCCTCCATTATATTCCCTACATTGCAAAGCCTAAACTATGAGCCTAAAGGTCAGTAAATAGCATAACTATAAAATGAAATGCATGAGTATGCTATGCTTTTTATAAAACAATGCACATTTCATTCACGTTTCTTAGGTTTCATATTTTCTTTATCTTTGGAAATATTATAGGATCTCAAGAACACTCCCTCCACCTACTTCAACTTCT
>QAOC01025350.1:0-44100 GCA_003255005.1 Begonia fuchsioides
AAACAAGAATATCTTTGAAGATTTGGAAATCTTTTCTAATCTCAACCTCTTTCCAAACCGACCTGATTTTCTTCCCAAATCGTAACAATTCCCAGATTGGCTGCTGCTGCACGAAATAGACATAAAGAAACCAGAATACCACGAAGAAGGGTGTGTAGAATTGGAGAACGGGATTCACGATCAAGCTTCGGGTGTAAATCCAAAGAAGAGGTTTGCGGCGACGACTACGACGGCGGGGGAACGAGGCTGTGAGAACAACGGCTTTCGACGGCGAGGACCAAATTTCTCTCCTTTGCTTTTCGTTTTAATTTCCGTGAATTTTATGAACTCTTGATAGTTATTGGAGAACTATTTAGCTTTAATCAAAGTTTGAATTTTTTATGTTGATTTGCTTAAGTCGATTATAGTTAATTCTTTCCGAGGTTAATTCTAATTCTCAATTCGACCACCATCTTTATTTTATGCACTTTATTTTCTGCAATTTACTTTATGCACATTAGATTAAATGAAAACCCAAAACATGATGAAAAACATATTCTTTATTCTTTCATTCTTTTTGTAAATATTTAAAGTTACGATTTTTAGTTTACTTCTTATACTTTGCAAATTATTCTTTGAATTGAAAATCGACTTGTCCTCGTGGGATCGATATTTTTATTACTACGTTGCGATACGTGCACTTGCGTTTATTTGCGATTACATTTTCAAGCAACAAGTTTTTGGCGCCGTTGCCGGGGACAACGAAAATTTTTTATTTTTAGAATTCTTTGTAAAGTATTTGTGAATATAACTAACTCTCATTTTAAAAATTATAAAACCCAAAAAAGAAAGGATTTATACGGTTCTTTTCAAATTTTTTTCAGGTGCTTATGCGAAAACGAAGGGATTCAAGAGCTCACTCCCTTAAATCTCAATCCCGGAAAAAAACGCTTCAAGAGAGAAGACGCAAAATTTAAATCTACATCATGAAGCGATAAGGAAAGAACCGATGGCTCAAAACGCATTCCAACGAGCAAACAACGGTCATGCACAAGAAAGATCAATTCGGGATTATACAATTCCAGATTTGGAGTGGTTAAAACCTGGATTTTTTCGACCGGTAAAGAATGAAGTGCGATGCGAATTGAAGCCGATCATGATACTGCAAAATATCGGTTGGAAACCAAATAATCATTGGAGTCAACAGCAGCAACCACGAATGCAAAATCTGTATTTCCAACCAGCACATCAAGGATTTAATCAAGGGTTTCTGACTCAACAGAATCAACCACATCAACCCGAATCTTCTAATCCGTTCGAGCAAAAAGTTAATGAATTTATGGAACGGACCGAGCTGATGATGCAAAATATGAATGCGATTTTACAGAATCAGATCGCATCTCATAGGAATCTAGAGAATCAAGTGGGTCAGCTCGCGTTAGCCTTAAACGCTAGATCAACGGGGATGTTGCCAAGCGATACCAAAATTCTAAAACGAGAAGGAATAGAACAGTGCAAAGCCATTACGCTGCGCAACGGCAGAGCAGTGGATACTGTGAAAGACTCCGAAGGAAAACATAAGAAAAGACTTGAAGAGAAAAATACAGAAGCTGATAAAGTTGAAGTCTCGGAACGGATTAATAAGCCTGATGCTACTACCAGTGCTGCAGCATCGGCACAGCATCAGAAGAAAATTTTGACAGCCGAGAGACTTCCACCACCTTTTCCACAAAGCTGCTACATCGCTGAAAAGAGAGAACCACTTGCTGCTATAACAGACTTCCAGTTCGATTTTGCTGACTCTCGAACTTGTAATGAAAAGAGGAAAAGTGGAACAAAACGAGAAGGAAAAGGAGTTACTTGAAGAAAGCACGACTTGTCCTCGTGGGATCGATATTTTTATTACTACGTTGCGATACGTGCACTTGCGTTTAATTGCGATTACATTTTCAAGCAACAACTACTTTAAAAAATTATTTATTTTTATTTAATTTGCTTAAATAAATATTATCATAATGATTTAAAAATTTTACTGAATATTTATAATATTACAAGACAAATGTCGCTGCTCTCATCCAGCCCGAGCTTCTTCAAAATACCCACGATGCCTACGGCCGCCAATCGGGCTGCTCTTCGAGTCACCAAGTCGCATACTTTTACTATGAGCTTCCGGACTTGTAGAGAAACTTTCGGAATTTATTATGCATACAGTATTAGCTTTTAGAAACGAGGAGTGATTGCAAAGTAATGCACAAAAGAGTAATATTATGATTACATTCGAACTTTTGTTAATCAATGTAATTACTGTTTTAGTTTAACTACTTATTATCTAAACTAATATTATAATTAGGGGCGGACACGGGTGGGTGCGGTTCGATTTTATCTCGAAATAGAACTAGAACCGGAACTAACAGTTCTGGATTTTTGAAACTGGCACCAGAACCAACGGTTCCGATTCCGTTCTGATTTTAACCCAGTTTTATTTTATATCTAAAAAATTTAAAAATAACAATAAGATATATATTTTTANTGCTTTACTTTGATTTTTTTAAGAATAAGATCAATTTTTTATATTTAGTTTTTTATTTTCTTGATCAAAATTGAATATTTGAAAGTATACAATAGGAACATAATTGGATGGTATATTTGGTTATGCTTTTCACATTAATTATTTTTTAAAAAATATATATAAATAAATTTAATTTTAGAAAAAATTAATTATAAAAATTTGTAATTTGAAATAAATCAACAAATTAAATATAATAGTCTATAAATTATGATAATATATTAAATAAAATCTCGCGATGGAAATCACCCCGGACCCAATCTCTGCATTTTATGCTTCGCTCAGAAGAACAAGGACAGAAAAACGAACAATTTGATTTAAATGGTAGAATTCGACGTGACCCAAATTTTATTTGGCTAATAAATAAACTAATGTTATAAATCTTATCATGATTTTATTTTCAAATTAAAATTAAATAAAATCGTAAGACTCTGGAATATATTTTAATCTTCATAAGGATTTTAGGGTTTAGGATTTAGGATTTAGGGTTTAGGGTTTAGTGTTTAGGATTTAGGGTTACTTGTGTTTTTCTCTTGAAATAATTATTTTTACATAAATATAATGTCTTATGTATTATTTATGATCATAGTTCTTTTCTCAATGCTAAGTATCTTAATGAAATTATATAAGTTGATTAATTAATTAATATTTATGCAAGGAATGTGAAAAATGTGGGAATTTCATTTGAATTTTGTTTATTTATAAATAATAATACTAAATAGAAACCTTTATTTAATCTCTAATCTTCATTAGATATATATATTTCAACTCCCATATCTACTGCAAGGAATTAGTTTCATATCCCGTCTGACCGGAATCGACATATTCCCGATATCTTCCAAAGGCGATTGTCTTGAAGCAAAGCCATCGTCCCTGAAAAAATTCAACTTTCGCCCGTCGTCATAAAAAACTCGAGTCCTACAAACGAGAGCTCGCTTCTCCATCTCATTTCGTGTCTCGTTCGAAGGCGAAGAACGGCATTTCGATTCGATCCTCGTCCTCGATTTGTCCATTTTATCGAACCTCAATCTTTGAACCTCCTTGTTAAGAACCGAAATTCGTCGCTCGAGTTCGTCCACTTTGCTTTCCGACGAGGTTGCTCTCTCTCTCCATTCCTCCACCTATCGACCCTTAAGATTTATAAGCCAATGTTCGAAGTTGTGAGCATAAAAACAATGCAAAATACGATAAAAATTCTTACTTCGGAGCAAAGGGATTGTATTTGAACATTCGATCCAATGGCTCGAACTTCCCAAAAAACCCGAGAAGTTTGCAACTCTTCCATCTCCTCCCTCACCTAACTAAGCATCTCTTGCATTTGAGACCATTGCTCCATTTCCGCTCCAACTTGCTCGATTGTTCTTCGAATAATTGCTTTGCATTGTCTCGAGCATATATTTTCATCGTTTGACGATTTATCCTGCACAAACAAACAGCTTCAATCTTTGAAATAATCAATTTTCAACTTAAAAACATCATTTTCTCATCAATAAATGCAAAAAAAATTAATCAAATATATTTGCCTGGTGTGGTTTTTGTTGCGAGAGAGAACAATCAAAAGATTCGATTCCCTTCGGATTGGAGGCCGTAGAAAGCATCGATCCACACTCGTCCTTCATCCCCTCCAACAACATCCCGTTCGAAAGTCCCTCCATTTTACTCTTCAGAATATCCACCTACAAATCACAGATTTTAAACGGAATGTAATAAATGTAGTTTTTCAATAGTTCAACGTATTGAATGAAACGTTTTTTAGTTCAACGTAAAAGTTGCAACATACCCTATAGTACATGGTATTATAGGTAATTTGCCCTTATTTCTTTAATGAATTATTTTGTACCCAAAAAGGCAAAATCTCTCACCCCACGGCCCCCACACCTCAGCCCGACAGTTTGTGATGAGGTTAAATCGCGGTAACTCAGCGGCTCAGAGATAAGAGACTTTTACCTGATATCCCAATGAACTACTCAAACATTGGGGGTAACAACTCATATATTAGGACAGCGTAGACGTCGAACCTAGGCTCTTGTACTCAATCTACCATCTCTGAGCCAACTGAGCTATGTTTGTGCGGGTTCTTTAATGAATTATCTTCCTATGAAAAGAAGTTCTCATAGTTGAAGAGAGACTTGAATAAATTCAAGTTGTCCCTATTTGAAGTCTAATTAGCGGATTGATTAGATAGAAAAATCTTGTTTAGCTCTTGATTACCTACTAATTTGAATTTGAATTCAATTGACAAACATCTAGCAATTGTAAAGCTCAATTGAATCCATGGCTACATACATTATGATTTCACTTGGTCCTCATTTTGATTTTATACTTAAAAATATATATTTTATTATAATTGAATTGGATTNCATACATTATGATTTCAACTTGGTCCTCATTTTGATTTTATACTTAAAAATATATATTTTATTATAATTGAATTGGATTGAGTGATTGATCGGTTTAAAATAGATTTTCAAGTTCATGTCAAATTTTCTTTGATTTTGAGTCCGATTTAATTTTTCTTATTTGATTTTTGTAATATTTCGTAAAGATTGACATGTATTTGTCTTACAATATGTTAGTTTTATTATATCGATATATACGTGCTTCTTCTCATTGGTCATGAGATAATGAACCCACTCAATTACCTTACCCTTACTGAGATTTGTATACAAACTCTTCACAGCCATCTAACCAATCTATCTACACTTAGGGATGGTCGATCGATTTAAATTGGTTTTTAAATCAATCCAAACTGATATAAAACCGGTAATTGTTTTTGGAACTGAGCCAAAAATTTTTCGAGATCTTTATGACTGTCTCTAGGGATGGTGGGTCGGTTTAAATTGATTTAGGTAGTTTTTTTTTAGTTTTGTTTGATTTCAGTCAAATTTGGTTTTTTTAATATCTTTTGAGTAATCATATTTTAAAATTTTTAATAATATAATTTAATTAGCTTTTTATTATTTTTAATTTCAAAATAAATAAATAAAACTATGTTTCAATTATATTTTTATTTTGTTCTAATTATCAAATTGATTCGGTTTTCTTTAGCTAGACAAAAAAAAACAATTCAAACTCATTAATTAATTTAAAAACGACTTGATAAAAAAAGTAAAGTTTTTAATCGAACCAACGCCTCACAAAGTTGCGCATTAGGTTGAGACCTGTAGGCCGGTTTATGTAAATCTCCACGAAACATCGAGACTTTTTACCCTTTTTTGACGTCGATAGCATGAACTTTCCATTCTTTCTATCTCCAAACCGGAAAACTTCAATTTCCAAATTCCTCTAACAAATGATGAAAATAGGGTTTTTTTTTCTTATTCTAAGCTCTTAAAATAGACTCTCACATGTTATATAATGAATGATTAAATTAAAATAAATTCAATACAATAAAATATTTTTACCATATTATTTCAAAAAATTATTTTCTCATACATGTTAAAAAATATATAATTTTATTTTAATCAAACCAATAAATAGAGGTTTGATATTTTTACATATTAAAAAATATATAATAAAAAAATAAATTTATCATCTCACTTTTCGAAGACTTGAAAACCTAATTATTTTCACTCTTTGGCACTTGGTTGCAGAATCAATAGAATGAGGATCCTAGGTTGGCTCATTAGTAGATTGAGTACAAGAGTCTATGTTCGACGTCTGCGTTGTCTTAGTATGAGAGTTGTTACTCTCAATATTAAGATAACTCCTTGGAATATCAGGTAAATATCTCATATTTCTGGGTCGCTGAGTCACCGTGATTTAACCTTCTTACAAACTGTCAGGTCGGGGTGTGAGGTCCTGAAAACAAGAGATTTCTTCTTTTGGGTACAATAGAAATTAAGATCATAAGATATGAAATCAAATTTTGATCAACACAATAAGTGAAACTCAGTATATTATTTATTCTTTCTCCGGTATAAAACATAGATACAACAAAATTAGGGCATAAGTTATTACACGAGACGACGGAATCGCAATCGCAATCTCAAACACGATCAAACTTCAATAAAACAGAAAGGATTAAGAAATTTATTACTCGATTAAAGCATGCGACTCTCAACTGCCTTCGAATTCAACGGCAAAGATATGAAATGACGGTGAATAACAGAGCAATGAAAGCAGAACCACCGGAAAACTTCACTGAAATTCCCCCGCCATCGTCCATTGCAGGCAGCGGCGCAACCCCGTCGCCCTGCGCCGTCACAACTTTCACTGATAATAGCATCACTGCCACGACCACAAAGAACATTATTCGCATAAAAAATTTCGCCATTAATCTTCAGAGAGAGAGAGAGAGCTTGGAGTTGCAGCGTAGCGGGAGCGCGACGACGGTATAAATAAGTTTTGAAAATTAATTACGATTAAGGAGTTTAATCATGATTGATTAATTTCCAAGGCATTTTGTTGACGTCAGCTTAAGGGACCCACGTCAGAGTGTTACGTGTCAGCTCTTGATTCCAAATTGCGGGCCCAGCCCAACGAAGGCTCCTTCATATCTGAGAAGTTTAATTCCGCTGTGTCACGAACACAGTAAGGTCTAAGTTGACTTTCTCATTTACTTTTTTTTTCTTATATACGTTAATTTATCCAATTATGATTAATTTAATTAAAATATATCTAATACATAATAATTAAAATAATTATTTATTATATTAAAATTATCAAAATCATCTATTACATCAGTCGTTAATTTTATCTAAATATAAACATAGTCTGGTCTGATCCTTAAAAAAATAAAAAATAATCAATATATTTCGGTCTTAAAATTTTAAAATTAGAACTAGTATCGTACATGAACAAGACCGATAAGAACCAGACCAAAAAATTATTGTCTGAATCGTTCTATCAATTTGAGTTAGTTTTTTCCATCCGTGATCTGGTAACACCTCTAAATTCAATTATTTATTCATTTAAAAATAAAAGTTTAGAGCCGATATTCCATAAAACAAGTAACAAACTAGTATTTAATATCATGTAATAAATTATATCATTATTCTTATTTAACTCAGTAAAATCAAAGTAAATTTGTTTAAGATAAATGATTAAATATCAATTTTATTATTTGAAATAAATATCGCCAATAAATGGAAGCCACGTCATTGACTATTCAGCGTCCGCTGGCAGAGAAACATTTGCCTTTTTAGGTAGGCGAGAAGGGGAAAAGAGAGAAATTTCATTGGTCTCTTGCTTTGCTTTCTCTCTCCTTGCCGATCCTAATCTCAGAGGTTAGGGTTTCAATTCGATTTTGCTTTTTCACCTTTTTAGATTTTTTTTTTTAATTTTGAAATCTGTGTGATTGCAATACTGTTCGCTGATTGGGATGATTCTTAATTGTTCATTTCCGTAATGAACAGAGTCTTTGTTTTCGTTTCGACGGTGACCTCGGAGATCGACCTTGAGGGCTCATTACTAGGAGGTTTTCCGTCTCAACTCACGCACTGGTTAGTTTGTTTTCGTATCAGCTCGTGTCACTGCGTCTTTTTGGCTGAGGTTTTCATTTCTTGTGGAAGAGGTTATTTAGAAGTCGAGCTTAATTTTGGGTTTTGACGCTGTAGTTGATTTTCGAACGTTAATTTAGACTTTTAGTGATCCAGTCTTTGTTTGATTATCTTGGGAATTGTATATTCTCTGGCTAGATCCTGGGTTGTGAGCCTCACTTGAAGCTAAAGTGGTAGAGTTATATGGTGTGAGACAAAAGTTGATGGATTAGTTTTAACTATTTTGCTCTGCACATATTTAGATAGCTCTAACTATAATCGTTTTTACCTCTAGCACATTATTAATCGTTTCATCACATTTATTCTAAAAGAAAATGTGACTGTATTAATAAATAATAGTTCATCGTTAGCTAGGGGTGGACATGGTCTGGTCTAGTCCAGTTTTTTAAAAAAAATAGCACTAGATCAATATATTTTTTGTTCTAAAATTTTAGGACCTAGACCGAAAGCTACTAGGTCTAGACTAAATTCAGAAAAAAAAATTTGGTCTTCTTCAATCTGATAGTAATCAACAACAGCGGACAAAACCAAACAATGTCGAATGATTTCACAAAACCTTCACAGGCTTGATGCTAACTAGCGGAATTAATCGCTTCGTTACAATGTTTATTCTAATGATTTTGTTGGAGTTCATGGGAAGTTATGATGATTTCTCTGCTGATAGTGTTAACATCAAGCACACAACTCTTATACTCTCTCCTTAAAATCTTTCTGGCGGAATTGTTTTTTTTTTCTTGGATGTCATTTCACTGCAGTTTGCTAGCCTTTGAAATCATCTTTAAATTTGGTGTATACATATTTTAATCGTGGTTTTATTGAAATTATGTGCTATCATTTAACATTTGCTGGGATACCAGTCTTTGATGCTGTTTTATCACTTCTAGCACATTATTTTTCCAATAACAGCTATAATTAAAGTGGAAACGGATTCTAAATTACCTCTCTTGATGTTGTGATTTCTTCATTAAGAAGAGTTTTTTTGGGCTCACTTGGATTATTTTATATTCTCTGGGTTTTTTTTTTAAAAAAATAAGCAGGAAAATTTGCATATCAGATATATTTTGTCTTCAATTTAGTACGACGAGTTCCTTATTACACCTTAGTAAGAAAATGTTTCTCTTTGGATATGGTGGAAACATATAGTTTGCCTCTACTTATGGAAAATGAGAGAAAATGAAAGAATTCAAATCCCTTTGAGCTTCTCGTGCATTCACTTAGTTGGAGGTGGTTCAGGATGGATGACCCTATAACTCAAGTCCATTCACTTAGCCTATATATTATCCCTTTTATCTGTTGACTCTCTTTTTCAATTACCTTTTTCCAAAAAAAAGTATCCTCTTCAATCCAATTTGTTAAAAATCAAACATCAATCTAAGTTTGAATGTAAATAGGAGTCTTTTTTTATAAATCAAATAAACATCCCCAAGATATCTTATTTCGTTTTACTTAGCATATTGATCTTGGGTAGTTTATTTGGTATTACTACATATTGAATATAGATCTAAGGAAGTGAATCTTATGCAGGGGAGTTGGAAAAAATGGAGCACGAAGAGGCAGGATGCCAAGCTTCCCCAGAAGGTCCATTTTTATGCATTAATAACTGCGGCTTCTTCGGAAGTGCAGCCACCATGAACATGTGTTCTAAATGCCCCACAAAGACATGATGTTGAAACAAGACCAAGCCAAACTTGCGGCCACATCAATCAAAAATATTGTGAATGGATCTACAAGCTATAACAACAGTGTAACTACAATCATACCTGCCAAAGAGGATTGCAAAATAAGCTTGGAGGTTATGAAACCTGTCTCGAAACCAGAAGAATCTGACCGGCTTCAATTACTGGCTTCAATTGCCGATGTGGGAATCTCTTCTGTGGGGTTTACCGTTACTCGGACAAACATAACTGCACTTTCGATTATCGCTCTACAGCACAAGATGCAATAGCCAAAGCCAATCCAGTAGTGAAGGCTGAGAAGCTTCATAAAATCTAGCTAGACTGCCATGAACTGTTCTTGTCGAGGCTGAAGGAGGAAAGCTCATATCCTTGGCGTGATCTTTATTGTTATATTTGGTGAAGGATTGGAGTGGGGACATTGAAAGGGGTCACATGGATTGGATTGGTCTGTGGTTGTTGTTTGTTCTGTTCTGGTTTTCTTTATCTTGTTGTTGTGTTAGTGTGAGTACTATTGGATTGTGTCCAGGATTATGTGAAAGATGTTCATTTTCTTGCTTATATTTTAGAAATCTAATTCTTGGTTAAGTTTGGTTTCAATTTTAGAAATCAAACAAAGAATACCCAAAAGAATACCTGAAAATCGATTGAAAATTCAACCAGAATCCATCAATCTGCCTAGTCTTTCCTACCTTGCAGGGATTCAGATACATTTTCTCAGTCAACAAAGAAGATAACCCAGAAGGTGAAGAAGCAACTAGGGCATCAATATTTGTTAGTGATTGGAAGAATATCAAACAAGAAGGTGCCGCCATGTCTGGTTTTCTCCGGTTTCCATAGTTTTACCGAGCAAGAAGCTTTCTTTGCAGACTTGCAAATGCCCCCATTTCCATGCATTTTTTCATTTCTTCCTCTCTGCCATTATCACCCAAAGTTCAGCTAGCTCAGCAGCCAAACGACAGTCAGATTTAGTCTCTACCGTCCGATAAATCAGCTTTAAAAAAACACTGCTGGAGAAATCTCATTGGCATTACATGATTTCCCGAACTCAGGCGACTAGGAATGAATTTTGGTAGAAAGAACAAATCCATTTCTAGTGACAAATAATTTTGATAAGCCGTAGTTTGGATGAAAGAGTGCGAAGTGAAGAGCAAACTAAATTTCCATAAAAGCATTTGGTAAAAGGAAGAACAAAGGTTCAATTTTTTTCGATCTCGAAAACAAATTGAAACGTCATATCTTTTAGAGTTCCTACACTGAATTAAAACAACCAAGCGATCAAGGAATCTTAAGCCCTCTCGCCCCTGATTCTCCTTGCAAGCTGAATATCCTTGGGCATAATAGTGACTCTCTTGGCATGAATGGCACACAAGTTCGTATCCTCAAAAAGCCCAACCAAGTAAGCCTCAGCTGCCTCTTGAAGAGCTGCGACGGCGCTGCTCTGGAATCGGAGATCGGTCTTGAAATCCTGAGCGATTTCCCTCACAAGTCTCTGGAACGGAAGCTTCCGGATGAGAAGTTCAGTGCTCTTCTGATACTTTCTGATCTCCCTGAGAGCGACGGTTCCAGGTCTGAACCTGTGAGGCTTCTTCACTCCGCCGGTGGCCGGAGCAGACTTCCTCGCCGCTTTTGTCGCCAGTTGCTTCCTCGGCGCCTTTCCGCCGGTGGATTTTCTGGCAGTTTGCTTCGTTCGGGCCATTCGGAAACTATTGAATCCAAGAATTACGAAGAGATTCCGGGTACATCGAAGGGAAGATGGGGGGCTCTAGATATAAGAGTGATTTTGAGGAAGCGGGAACTTTCGCGCCATTGCCGGAAGTGAATTTCTTGGTTTAGATAAAAGGCAGTGTGAGCCGTCGATTCTCTTTATCGACGGCTCATATGCTTTTACAGAACGACACGGATCGTAATCCGGGCACAGCAATGTCAACCAATTAAATGAACGATGAGTCTAAATGACCTGTCCAACCTAATAAACTAAGCCTAAAGAGTTTATATATTGTTCTCAATATTATACGATAAAAATTATATAAACGTATATTGTTAAAATGTCTTTTAATTATGATATTCATATTAATATGACAAATATCATATAATTTCAAAAATTATTAGTCAAAACTAAAATAACTTTAAATGTAAATTTGTGGAAAATGTCAAAAAACAATTTATTGAGAAAGATATATCAAAATAAAATTTGCTATTGCAAATATAAAAGGAAAAATGAAAGTCCATGTCTAAACGATAATATATAATTTAAAATTAAACTATAAAAATACGATTAATTAACTTAAATTTAACGATAAGATGTTAGTTAATAATTCACAAATCTACTAGCTTTGCAAACTTCCATTGGCTTCAACATGTACATGTGGGTAGGGGTGGACATGGGTCGGTTTGGGTCGGGTTTTTTGCCGACCAGTGCCAATCTATTTGGGTTTCGGTCTCAAACTCGAAACCAAAGACCGACCCAAAACTCGATCTCTATGAGACAACCCGACTCAAACCCATTTGGGTTGGGTCGGGTTGGGTTTTTGGTCTCATACAAAAAATTATTTCAAGATAAAAAACATCTGTAAAAAATAGTCATCAAACATCTATCAAAATAAAAACATTCATCAACATAAAATCATCTATAAAAACATTCATAAAAAAAACATTCATAAAAAAAACATCCATCAAAATATCTATTTAATTTGACTTGTCTTTCATTGTTCATCATATCTTTATCTTCTCATATTTTCTGCAAAAATCAAATACAAGTTATATGATATTTGATTCGAAATACATTTTAAAAAAGTGAAGTACCGATTAGATATAACTCGATTAAATACAAGTTAAATCAAATACAAGTTATATGATTCTCTATCCGCCAAAAATTGAGAATCTTTTTTTTGCAACTTCCAATCACCATCAATGAAATGTTCTGTCAAAACCATGTAATTTATAGTTTAGTTGGAAGTTCATGCATAAGCACACTCTTTTGTCATTTTTTTTATGTACTTCATCAATTGATTTTTCTCTTTTTTGTATAACAACTCAATATCTCTAGCAATCGTCCTTCGTGATAGCATAACGAACGACTTTTGAAAATATTGAAGCAATTCTTTCAATCCTTCTCATTCCACCATTTTTATCAGAAGTTCATCTTTAATTAGCATCCTTGCTAGGTAGATACGTGCAACAGATTGCGAAAATTGTTCAGTAATATTTTATTTATCTTCATTCACAAAAGACAACGTCTTCTGTTTTGCATCTATGCTTACTAAATATTTTTTTGCATATATTCAAATGTTTGCTCATAGCTGACGTGTCATCCTTTAGAGGGTGACAAGCATAAAGTTGAGAACAATAATTGCATTCTGCTTTCGGCTGTTCGGGATCACTAATGTCAACCAATACAAAGTGATCCTAAATTTTTGATCTAAATACCTTTTTTTTTAGAATTGTTACTGTTATTTGTTTGACTAGTTTCACTGTCCATTTCGTAGGGGCTATATCAACAACGAGCAAAAGAATTATTAAACAAACATATTTGATTAGCAATAACACATATTTCGATTAAGTTTTTTAAAAAATAAAACGAAAACAGAACATCGAAACTGAAAGACAGCAAAACAAATTGCTCCGAATCATTTTTTAAGGAANTCTTGCTCACCCGTGGCAGCATAGAGTCGTAAAAAAGCAACATAATGTTACTAATTTCATAAGAGTTAGTTTTTCTAGATTTAAAAATAAAGCTTGCCGAAATGCGATAGTTGGAAAATGATATTATATGGCATACAGCAGAATAAAATTTATAAAAACACAGAAGTACGATATCCCAGAAGAAATTTATAGACCTCACTTTTGCCGAAAACAAAAAAATGAAAAATAAAAGTCTGAAAACAGAGATTCGAGAAAATGAAAACATAAGAAATAGTATAAACGAAAAAACGAAGAGAAATCAGGGTCAAGAATACCTTTGTAGCTAGTCGCGGAGGACGCTGCGCCAAACGTCGGTTGCAGCGGAAGGAGGCTGGTCGCGGAGGAGGCTGGTCGCAAAACGTCTAACCCTAGCAGAAAATTGAAAAAGAAATAGATGAATAAATATTACGAGTTTTGGGTCGGCCTGCGGGTTTTGTAAAAATAAAAGCACAACCCAAAACCTGAATTTTACATCACCAGCCCGACCCATAAGCTGCGGGTCGGGCTGAGACCGTGGGTCGGGCTTGGGTTGCCCACCCCTACATGTGGGTCTCGTCTTGAGCTCGAGACATCTTCCTTCTTCGAGCCGGGTCGCTGGCGTGGTTAGGCTTTAGCTTTTTAGCCACTCGTCGGGCTGCAAACTTTTGCTTCTCCTTAATCCTTTCGAGTTTGATTCAATCCTTGCATATCCATTTTCTAATTTGTCTGCTTCGATTTCTTCATCTCTGACATCCTTGTCCTCGACGTTTTTGCATCTTATGAAGACAACATCTAGATTCGAACCTTCACCCAATGTTTCCTCGATCATCACCAGGCTTTCCATTGAAATAACTCATTAGAGCTATGAGAAAAATGAAGATCCAAAATTCAAAACAATAAAATATAAGTAATTATTTATTATTTGAATTGATTCAATCATGCAGCGCAAATCAGAAGTTATGACAAGATAATAATTCTAAACAATTAATACAAACCTCAATTTCGCCCATTAACATAAAAAAATATTTTCAATTATATGATTGTACCTTATTCTAATTGCTCAAATTTATCTAATATTGTTATAATTTTTTTTTTCTCAAAATGGTATTACGTTTAGAATTAATCTTTTGTTCAAATTTAGAATTCATCGAATAACGTATTATGAATTATTCGCGACAACTGAACACAATGCGACAAAATCAATGTCTCATAAGATGTTTCTCGAGCGTGAGCATCGAGATAGCGTTTGATTGGCAGTCGTGAATTACGAGCAGAGATTTTTTCGATCAGATCTACGATGTAGTGTCTGCTTAGCTGTTGTCACGAGATGCGAATCGAAGTTCTTCGAAAAATTGAGAGCGTATTCGGATCGTCTTCATCCCGAGTTACGCCACAATTATATAAAAACATTAATATCGTAAATAATAAATAAATAAAATTAATATTTGCTGGAATAATCCAAATGAAATTATGAAGAATCGGTCCCCCAATGAGAGAGCTTCTGTCTATTTGCCGATTCCCATGTGCCACGTGTCAGAATCCCAATCAAAAGGGACAGCAGCGAATCATCGTGAAACGCGTGGGCATGTGTTTCCACGTGATTCACGACATAACCCTAACACTCTTTTTTTTTTCCACGTGTGATGTGTTATAATTGATCCTATGGATAATAAAGAAAAAAAGAGTTGTCATCTTGATCGAGATGGTTTTGTTACTTTGGATATTCGGTCTACTCTAGTATTTGGAACACATAATGCATGAAATTATAATTATAATATTTTAATTACGATTTATAATAGAAGTGGGCACGGGCCGGTCCGGCAAAATTTTATCCCGAAATAGAATTGGAACCGGAACTCACAGTTCTTGTTTCATTCTGGTTTTAACTCGGTTTTATTTTATATTTAAAAAAAATAAAATATAATAATAAAATATATTTTTATTATATTTAGATCGATTTTTAAGCATTTGGACGAGTTTATAACTAATTTTAAGATTTATATCAGATTTTATCAAGGTTTATGTCAGATTTTATTCAATTTCATAATTTTTTTTGCTCATAGTCTCAATTCTGGTTTCATGACCTTTTACTCTTTAAGACCAACATGCCCATAAATCACGATTTTTTAAAAATTAGAACTAATAACAGATTAAAACAGACAATTTTGGTCAGGTTTGCGAT
The DNA here is from genome assembly GCA_003255005.1 of Begonia fuchsioides. Lineage (NCBI taxonomy): Eukaryota > Viridiplantae > Streptophyta > Magnoliopsida > Cucurbitales > Begoniaceae > Begonia > Begonia fuchsioides. Next base: position 15,565 of record QAOC01025350.1, read on the forward strand.
TCTGGTCCGGTTTGAAGTTCCGGTCTGGATTTGCCCACTCATAATTTATACGTATCGAATCTTGTGGTGGGACTCTAAGATATTTGATAAATCACATTTCATCCCAACTCCTTTTGATTATTTTATTATTATTATTATTAAATATGTTTTTTTTTGCATTTAATATTATCATTATAAAAATAATTGAATAAGCGATCAAAAAGAGGTTCTTACTAAGAATATGGGATTTTTTAAAAATCATATACAATAAAAAAATAAATTTATTCATTTTAATCTAGATATTTAGTGATTAAAACAATTAAAAAGCATTTTTCTTTAATTTGAATTATCACGAATTATGAAAATATAAATAATTCATTTCCACAAGTATAATGTTTAGTCCCAAAAATTTTGCCTTGGCTTGCACAACTTTATTATTGAAATAAATCCAAAAGAGTAATCTTAGAGTTATTTTCTTACTTTGAAGTGTCTGTTAATTATTGATTAATTGAAAAAAAATATTAAAATCTAATTATTTATTTATTATATTTATTATATCAATTATGAGTCGACGCACTAGCAATTTAAATACTTATTGGCTATAAAACATCGTGACAGTCAATTTTTAATCGATATTGGACCGCCGACTTAGAATTGAGTATTAACAATTTGTTAGTATTTTATTTTATGTTACTGAAAAATAAAGTAAATGAAAAGAATAATTAAATAATTACAAAATATACTGTATTTACCCAACAACTTTTGACCTAATAAAATGGGAAACGTATCCTTTCATGAATAATTGAAAAAAATGGAGTCTTTGGCGTTTCACCTATAAAAGAAGGAATCAGATCGCAGCAATGGCAGATCAAGCAGAAGCTACGACGATGGCGTCCAAACCCCATTTGTTTCTAACTCTTCTTTTTCTTCTTTCCTTGACTGCTCATCTCAGTCACGGCGTCGATCTGCTGTACCGGAGCAGCTTTCCAAAAGGGTTTGTGTTCGGAACCGCCTCCTCCGCTTACCAGGTGAAGCTCTTCGACCTCCATGGCTGGCAGCTTCCACGCCCTTTTTATCTCTCCAAATGCTGAATCTGAGCTCTCTTTCTTCTTTTTGTTTAATCAGTACGAAGGAGCTGCATTTTCGTACGGAAAAGCTCCGAATAACTGGGATGTTTACACCCACAAACACCCTGGTTTCTTCTTCTCTCTCTAGAACTTTCTCTCTCCTCTGCGTTTCCATTGTTTTGTTCTAATACTGAGTTTAAAACTGGCAGAGAAGATCGCCGATCGAAGCAACGGAGATGTGGCCGCCGACCAGTACCATCATGTTCAAGTACATTAAACTATAATTACTGACTATTAAAAATTTTAGGGTTAACTTCACTCACCTATTAGATTACTTTCATAGATCACCTTAAACGAATTTTTTTACGACCCATACTTCAAATCTTAATGCTAATCTCTTTTGGTGTTTTGTCAGCCATGTTTCTCAAAGAAATAAATTTAATTTCAAGTTTTTAAAGTAATTAAGTTTTAACTTTTCAAGCGTTCATATCAAATTTAAATTAAATATTTAATTTTAAAGACGATAAACAAAGAAGAGTTTGCTATCGATAAATTCGCGTTAAAAACTCAATGTTCGGGGTTTAAAATAAAAAAAAAATTGAGGGGTTAGTTGCTATAAAAATTCTTGATGTTCGATGAAAACAGCTTAAACGTTAAGGATATTTAGTGAAATTATCGTTGTATTTTCTATAATATAATATGTATGAACTGTCCTTCAAAGTTCCAACTACTCGTCTCTGCAGGGCGATGTTCAGCTCATGAAGAACCTGGGCGTAGATGCTTACAGATTGTCAATCTCCTGGGCTAGAGTTATCCCCAGTAATTATTCTTCATAATAAATAAATAATTTAATACTAAAAGTGACTTATTTTTGTGATTTTCCTTTTATTTTTTATTATTTAAAATGAATTTCACAGCCGGAAAGATCAGTGGGGGAGTAAACACAGAGGGAATCAACTACTACAACCAGCTCATCAATAGTCTAATCCAAAACGGTGAGAGTATAAGCTTGTTCGTTCGAACGATATTAGGGTTTATAATTCTTCGTTGGAATGGATTTGGCTTAGTAGTTTAAAATTCATTTGCTTTAGGGCTGCAGCCGTATGTCACCATCTTCCACTGGGATGTCCCGCAGGCGTTGGATGATTCTTATGGAGGCTTCCTCAGCCCTCTGATCGTGTGAGTGATTACCTATCAACCCAATGATAATCGATTGAAACATATAGTTATTATGGGTGGACACAGACCAGTCTTGGCAGATTTTATTCTGAAATAAAACTGGCTCAGTCAGGTTTTAAGTAATTGGATGAGCTTATTATCAATTTTAGAATTTATACAAGATTTTATTAAGATTTGAGTCTGGTTTTACTCGATTTTAGAACTTTTTTGACTCACGGTCCTGGTTCTGGTTTCACAGTTTTTCAAACCTAAAAACTGGTACCGGCCAATAAATCACCGTTTTTTAAAAATTATAACTAAGACCGGATTAAAACTGGAGGTCCCGATCTAGTTAATGGTTCCGGCCTGGTTTTGTCCACCCTTAATAATAATAACATCGAGAATTATGTAGAAAATATTAAGCTGAGAAAATGACTCAAAAATAAGAAATTCGTTCGTAAAAAATCAAACTGGAACCAGTAACGCAGAGTTTTACGACTAAAATATCAATATATGTACGAGTCTGGTCTCACCAAAGTGGAGTTCGGGTCATACTGGAGTCTAACACGATCATTAATCACACCCACTTTGTCGAATCCCAAACTCGAACTAATAATTTTCATATTTGTGGATTGCAGGAAAGACTACGTTGATTTTGCGGATCTTTGCTTCAAGTCTTTCGGCGATCGAGTGAAGCACTGGATCACCGTGAACGAGCCATGGAGTGTTAGCTCGGCCGGCTATGCTTACGGGGCTCAAGCCCCGGGCCGATGTTCCGCATGGATGAATCTGAACTGCACCGGCGGCGACTCAGCCACCGAGCCTTACATTGTGGGGCACCATTTGCTTCTATCTCATGCAAGCGCTGTGCAGCTATATAACACCAAGTATAAGGTATGTATAGATGATGAGTTATTAGATTATTTTTGTGACACTAAATTTAATATGTGAAATAATTGAGTTTTTTGTTTGAATTTTGAAGGCGATTCAACAAGGTGTGATAGGAATAACACTAAATTCGTATTGGTTAGTCCCGTATTCCAACTCGACCGAGAACGTCGCAGCTGCATACAGATACCTTGATTTTATGTTAGGCTGGTAAGGTCTTTTTTTTTTTTTTTTNATAATTTAATACTAAAAGTGACTTATTTTTGTGATTTTCCTTTTATTTTTTATTATTTAAAATGAATTTCACAGCCGGAAAGATCAGTGGGGGAGTAAACACAGAGGGAATCAACTACTACAACCAGCTCATCAATAGTCTAATCCAAAACGGTGAGAGTATAAGCTTGTTCGTTCGAACGATATTAGGGTTTATAATTCTTCGTTGGAATGGATTTGGCTTAGTAGTTTAAAATTCATTTGCTTTAGGGCTGCAGCCGTATGTCACCATCTTCCACTGGGATGTCCCGCAGGCGTTGGATGATTCTTATGGAGGCTTCCTCAGCCCTCTGATCGTGTGAGTGATTACCTATCAACCCAATGATAATCGATTGAAACATATAGTTATTATGGGTGGACACAGACCAGTCTTGGCAGATTTTATTCTGAAATAAAACTGGCTCAGTCAGGTTTTAAGTAATTGGATGAGCTTATTATCAATTTTAGAATTTATATAAGATTTTATTAAGATTTGAGTCTGGTTTTACTCGATTTTAGAACTTTTTTGACTCACGGTCCCGGTTCTGGTTTTACGGTTTTTGAAACCTAAAAACTGGTACTGGCCCATAAATCACAATTTTTTAAAATTTATAACTAAGACCGGATTAAAACCGGAGGTCCTGATCTGGTTAATGGTTCCGGCCTGGTTTTGTCCACCCTTAATAATAATAACATCGAGAATTATGTAGAAAATCTAAAAGCTGAGACAATGGCTCAAAAATAAGAAATTCGTTTGTAAAAAATCAAACTGGAACCAGTAAGGCAGAGTTTTACGACTAAAATATCAATATATGTACGAGACTTGTCTCACCAAAGTGGAGTTCGGGTCGTACTGGAGTCCAACACGATCATTAATCGCACCCACTTTGTCGAATCCCGAACTCGAACTAATAATTTTCATATTTGTGGATTGCAGGAAAGACTACGTTGATTTTGCGGATCTTTGCTTCAAGTCTTTCGGCGATCGAGTGAAGCACTGGATCACCGTGAACGAGCCATGGAGTGTTAGCTCGGCCGGCTATGCTTACGGGGCTCAAGCCCCGGGCCGATGTTCCGCATGGATGAATCTGAACTGCACCGGCGGCGACTCAGCCACCGAGCCTTACATCGTGGGGCACCATTTGCTTCTATCTCATGCAAGCGCTGTGCAGCTATATAACACCAAGTATAAGGTAGGTATAGATGATGATTTATTAGGTTATTTTTGTGACACGAAATTTAATATGTGAAATAATTGAGTTTTTTGTTTGAATTTTGAAGGCGATTCAACAAGGTGTGATAGGAATAACACTAAATTCGTATTGGTTAGTCCCGTATTCCAACTCCACCGAGAACGTCGCAGCTGCATACAGATACCTTGATTTTATGTTAGGCTGGTAAGGTCTTTTTTTTTTTTGCGTAAATTACATTTTTCTACTAGGATTTTGTTGGGTTTTCGTCGAATTCACTTATTTTCATGTTATTCTCAAAATTTAACTGTGCTAAACATATAAATTACCTAAAAATTATCTATACACTAAAATTTAGACGACCCTCATTGTGAGTGTCTGTTCCACATCGTTCGAAAATAAAGTTTGATCACGACTTATAAGTCGAGTTCTTCTCTCGCAACAACATAATGCCTTGTGGGCTTAGCCGAAAAAGAAATTTACGTGACTCGAATTGAAACGAGACAATATTGTGTTGACCAGATCATGAAAATATGCACATTCTTGATGTGGAATGGTTTTTCACAATTTTTTTTTGTTATTTTGGTTCTGATATCAATTGTAAAAATCATCGTATCTCGACGTACTGACTCCTTAGGAACAAATACGCTCGATTGTATCGTTTAATTTTAATCCAAAACGCGTTATATCTTTCTATGCAGGTTTATGGACCCATTGATTTTTGGGCATTACCCTCTTACAATGAGACAGCTTGTAGGAAGTAGACTACCAAAATTTACACTCGCACAATCCGTTCTGGTCAAAGGCTCGTTTGACTTCATCGGACTCAACTACTACACCGGCAACTTCGCCGCCTACCAGGCCACTCCGAACGGCGCCAACGCCAGCTACTTGACCGATCCTCTCACCTCTCTCACCGGTAAAACACCCTTCAAAAACTGCTTCCAAAAACCATTTTCAAATCCCACTCTTGATGATTATTTGTTCGATTGATTTGCAGGAGAGCGCGACGGTGTTCTCATTGGTCCCCAGGTAGCTTAACCTATGTGTTTTCTTTTTTGTTTATTTACTCAAGAACTAGAAGTTTTTCAGGTGTTTTTAAAAACTGTTTTTCGCAGCCGTTTCCGGGGTGGCTTTATGTTTATCCAGAAGGGTTGAAGAATTTGCTGCTCTACACGAAGACAAAGTACAACAATCCACCCATCTACATCACAGAGAATGGTAATTTCACTCGTGAAATCAGATATTTTGATCTCCATTAATGAGCTCAGAATCTAACAAAACTACTTTCAAAAACTGCAGGAATCTACGAGTACAACAATTTAACCCTGCCACTCTCCCAACAGCTTGCAGACTCCTACAGAATACAGTATCACATCGGCCATCTTTACCACCTCCTCAAAGCAATCGCGTAAGCTCTTGGGATCCTCTTTTGACTTCTGAAAACTGTTTCTGAAAATCGTTTTTTGTTGCTGCAGTCAAGGCGTTAACTTGAAGGGGTACTTTGCATGGTCATTGCTGGATAATTTCGAATGGGGCAGTGGATATTCGGTCCGGTTTGGGATTTATTACGTGGATTATCAGAATAATAATACGCGCTACGCCAAGAGCTCTGTCGGGTGGTTCAAGGATTTCCTCTCCAAATAAATTTGCTTCTTTTGTTCTTGCTTTTGGGATTTTAATAATTGGGTACGAAAATTAATTGTTGAATAATAATTTTCTGCCCTGTGAATTTATGTTGTATTTCCGTTGCCTACTTTATGTTTTATGTGTGTGTTTCTTCCGTTGTTATTTCGTCAATCGATAATTTATAAATCTTTTCGATCTTTCGGTCGCGTTTACTAACCCGTTTATGTGCCTAAAGTCGTTTCATGTGTGATTTTTTTTATCCTTGTTACCTTTAAAATTTGCTATCGTTTCTAATCGTGTCATGACACGTCAAGTACATGTGACGCGAGAAGGCGACTTTTCCACATGTTTCGATTACAATAAACTCACCCACTCAGGTCGTTTTGGTGTATTTTATATCTATTTCCATTCGGTTTTTGGTAAAAAAATGAATGTCAATTATACTCCCAATTGTAGACTTAGTGATTCTCAATGCTCGCATATTCTTCCTCAATCTTGACTTCCCAAGTGAGTAGTGACCAGTAGGGTTGGCACGGGCCGGTCTCGTTCGGTTTTATCCCAAAATAGAACCGAAATAAAAATTCACTGTCTGTATTTTTGGAACCCGCACCGAAAATAACGATTCTTGTTCCATTCTGGTTTTAACCCAGTTTTATTTTATATTAAAAATTTAAAATATAACAATAAAATATATATTTTTATTATATTTGAGTAAGTTTATAACTAATTTTAGAATTTATATCGGAATTTACTAGGGATTTAGTCAGATTTTACTCAATTTTCGAATTTTTTTAACACGCAGTCCCAGTTGCGCTTTTACGTTTTTTTACTCTTAAAAACTGTCATCAGCTCATAAATCATGGTTTTTTAAAAATTAGAATCAAGACTGCATTAAAACTGATACTTCATGTCTAATTTACGGTTCCAGTTCAGTTTTACCCACCACTACCCAAGAGACAACAGATAATGAGAGCATTAATCATGTTGTTTTCAAAAACCAAAATTTCAATTTTCAATTTGGAAATTGAAACTAAAGACAAATCAGGTCAGTTCTGGTCAACTCCAATATCAACTCGAACCGAGCCATATCCAATCTTAATAACCACCCACTTATAGTTTTCTTGGATTTTCCCAAAAAATACTTTGTTGGTTGATACCGGTCGGGTCGTTACTCTCCCTCTACTGGCATTTATTGGACTATAAACCGAGAATTCGAGCACAAATATACTCAACTCGAACGTTATTTTTCTATTAGACGAACCTAAATACACTCGACACATAGACGACTTATTTCGACATGGAAAAACTATAGATAAATATTATTATAATTAAAAAAAAAGAAAAATATTAGATAAATGAAACCCTAGTTCATAAGGAAATTTCTGAACCACCCAGCCGAGAGCTTAGGATATCTTTTCAACCCATCTTTGTAGTCGATGTAGTTGATCCCAAAACGCACCGTATAGCCACTACTCCACTCAAAGTTATCCATCAATGACCAAGCAAAATACCCCTTCACATTGGCACCAACCCTAGCAAATAGTTGATCAAAAGAGCATTATTTAGAGAGCTCTCGAGAGAGAAAGTGAAGAGAGAGAAAGTGGTGTTATTACTCAATTGCTTTGTAGAGGTAGGAGAGATGATCCTTGTAAAAATCAATCCTATATTGATCGTTTAGTTGTTGCTTGAGCGGCAACGAATCGTTGTTGAACTCGTCGACTCCTGTAAGTCGATAACACGTCAAAATATACGATTAAAACAAAATAGTATCAAAATAATTACCATTTTCCGTTATATAAACGAGTGGATTGTCGTATTTTGCCTTTACGTATAACAACAGCTCTTTCAGTCCTTTTGGATAAACATAGAGCCAACGCGAAGCAGCCTAGATAAAATTTTCAAAAAATTCATGAATTTTGTAAAAATAAATTGAAAAAGTTAAATAAACAACCATATATTTAACTTACTTGTGTTCCGATTGGGATTCCATTTCGCAAGCCTTCGATGAAAATACGAAAATTTAATCGTATTATTGAATGAATGATACATTCAATTGAAAGTTTATAATAAGTTAACAAAGTTACCAGAAAGAGATGCTCGGGAATCCGTCAAGAAACTGGCGTTTACAGCGTTCCGAGGAGATTTGAAAGACGCGTAGTAAGTGGTGTAGTAATTAAGGCCGAGGAAATCGAATGATCCTTTTAGCAATTTCGACTCGTCTTTTGAAAACTTTGGTAATCTCTTCCCGATGTATGATCTCATGCTTTTCGGGTACTCTCCCGTCGTTAGAGGATCCATGAACCTACATTCATGGATCACTTTCTTTCTTATTATTAGGGTTTCTAGGGTTTTCATAATAAAAAAATGATTGTTTCGGTGAAATAACAACAACGATGTTTCTTTGTAACGAATCGTCATTTTATTAAATATATTTGCGATAGACTATGATGAACTATGAAGCCAAAACATGTTTTATTCATAGTTCTACATTAATTTGATCTAATGATTGTAAATTCTATCGATGTTTATTTTATCAATAAACATTATAAACGAACGCTCGAACGCTCGGTCTACTAAACTCAAACTCGCAACCGACTAGGCAAATATAGATTTTTCAATGATTTATTAGCCAATTCGGACATGATAACATAAGAAATTAGACAAAAATAAACTAAATAATGAACCAAAACCATATAAATCGACAAAATTAGACCCAACATGCATAATTAATACGGTTTTTTTTAATATTATCATATTTAAAAAAAGAGAGAGGATAAGGTGGCTTACCAACCAAACATAAAATCGAGAGCATTGTGTGCTGCCTTCCTGTCTTCGGTCGTGTTCTGAAGAGGCAGCATCCAATGGGACACTAGAGTTATCCCTATTACACCCTTTTGATTTCCCTGCAAATTTCTCATTTTTTTACAATTTTTTTTAAAAATATTTAAAAATATTAAATTCCTTAAACCTTATAGTTGTCTCGATAGAGTTCGACGGCGGCTGAATGAGAAAGAAGAAGATGGTGAGCCACCAAATACGGCTCGGTTCCCGAATTCCCACCGGTGCAATTCAGGCTCTGCCAAGCGGAGCACCGGTAGGGAGCCAGGGACCCGTCGGCGTAGCCGCCTATGCTGAACGACCATGGCTCGTTCAGTGTGATCCAGTGCTTCACTCTGTCGCCAAATTCTTTGAAGCAAATTTCCGCCAAGTCTTTGAAATCTTTTCTGTACGTTAAATGGAGAATTTTAATAATTACGTGCTTAATGTACAATAAACTAAAGGCTCAAAATAAAACTAAGACCGGAACTCCAGTTCTGAATTTTTAAAATCGGCACCAGAACTAACAGTTTCGGTTCCGTTCCGATTTTAATCCGATTTTATTTTATATTTAAAAACTTAAAATATATTATAAAATATTATTTTATTATATTAGTTAATTAGGCGAGTTTATAACCAATTTTAGGAGCTATATCTGATTAAACTCAATTTTAGAACTTTTTTAACACACGGTCTCGGTTTAGTTTATTTTAAAATGAGTATTTTTTTTATAATAATATAATAATAAGGGTAAAAAACTAAAAAATCCCGAACTTTAAAGAAATAGGTTCGAAAAAAATTAAAACTCTTAAAAAGAAAAAAAAAATTGGCGGAGGGCAACTCCCCCTCTCCGCGTCATCCTGACCAGTATTCAAAGTTTGGAATTTTTGAAACGAGTATTCAAATCAATAAAACGAAGAGTAATTAGAGTGAAAAATTAGGAGACAACTCAAAACCAATTGGCTCGAAGGCTCCGATCGTATAAGCTTGTAAAGAAAGTGAGAAGATAAATGGTTGGCCAATATAATTCAACTCTACTTAATAGAACATATTTTTGAATAAAAACTCCTTGCAAAATTATATGAATATGTGTTAGGATCTCGAATACCGACAACGATTAAGAAGACGAAATAAGAGAGAGATATATAAAGAGAATTTTCGTGGTAACATCAATCAGTGTACATCCACGGCGGTATCATCAGCAAATATATTAGGGTTTACAGAATTAGGATTACAGACATGAGCCTAAAAGAAACAGAGGAACATGAGCCTAAAAAAACTTAGAGTTACATTAGACTTCATAAAACCTAACATATTGTTAAGATAATATATAAATAATTAAATTATTTTTCATCCACAAACTTGAGCTTTTGTGAGAGTCAGTAATTTATCATGATATCAGAGCTAGATGTCACAGGTTTGATTTTTGATAAAAGAAAAGATAATATATAAATGATTATCATATCAAAAATAGCATTGAAAACAATATATTTATGAAATTGGATGGTAAAGAGAGATACCCGGGTACTTGTGCGTATAAAAATCCCAAATACTCGGTCCTCTACCTCCTTGAGTCGCCGCCCCTTCATACTACAAAAAGAGTACTCAAAATTCAAATCACGATCCATAATGCACGCATTAATCGCTCTAAGCAAATCACAAACTCAATCGACCACAAACTACAAGAATCAAACCCGAGCAATACCAGTTCCTAGAGAGAGAGAGATTGAAACCTGATACGAAGCTGAAGCAGTCCCGAAAACAAAGCCGGGAGGAAACGAACTTCTCTTGAGCGAACTCGCAGCTCCATGGCTTTGCCCGAAACTCGCAACAAGGAGGCAAAGAAAGATAGAACCCTTCATTTGGAGTGTAATTTTTGTAGCACATCATTCATCGCACCATATACTATTTATATATAAAAAAAACAATTTTTTTAATGCAGTGGACGTGATTTAATATTGTCCCAAATAGTCCATTTAGGTTATTGCCTTACCTATCTTCCATTTTTATTAATATTTTCTACTTTTTTCCGTTGACTATACTATTGAATTTTCAGTGAATTTAGAAATATTTCTCGATTTAATTAATAATTTAATTAGATATTTGATTATTATGCATGTCTATTTTCAACAAAATCCAAAGTTATTTGTCACGTCTCACTTTCTAGATACTTTAATTCAATTATTGAATTCTTATCACCATTTCCCGCTAGGGTTTTTTTTTTTCATTTCGAGGAATATCAAATATTGAACGGTGTTATGTTTATTTTTTTCAGCATTTTAAGTATTTACAGATACACATAATTTGTTTTAATTAAATTAATTACATCGATTAATATTTATAATAAATGTAATATAATAAATGTTTTTTTTTTCTTTTATTTCAATTTTGAGATGTGATATTTCAAGTTGCTAATAAATGTACTTTGGGTATGACTATTCCTAGTGCCAAATGTTATAATCACAAAGAAAAATTGAATGAACAAACGTGTTGGACTGTACCAATTCTTTATCGTAATAAATAAATAATTATATATTTACAATTAATTTTTATGCAATATATTATTCTAATAATTTATAATATCATTATTTTATCGATAAATAATATGAATCATGGTGTCATAAAACTTTTAAAATGAAGGTAAGTTGTGCAACAATAGTTAGGTTTTGCAAAATAGTAGTCATTTTGGAGACAAAATATAGTGGAGATATCAATATGATCAACAAATAAATAATAATAAATGCATAAATTAGTCAACTTTTTTTTTTATGATGATGCACCAAAATTATGTCCCACTTTCCATGTGAATCTACTTATAAATTACCATAAGTTTAATATATAATATTCTTTGTCGATATGATTTTATATTCGTCACTTATCGATATCGATAAATTTATAAAACAAGCTTTTCATTCACTCATTGGCCTTTTGAAACACATAAAGCATAATGATTTATTATTATAAGAAAAAAATATGCATAGTAATTTATTGATATTTAATAAGAAAAAAAATATGCATAGTAATTTATCGATATTTAATAAGAAAAAAATATGCATAGCAATTTATCGATATTTAATAAAAAAAATATGCATGGTAATTTGTCGATATTTAGTAAGGAAAAAATATGCATGGTAATTTGTCGATATTTAATAAGAAAAAAATATACATACTAATTTGTCAATATTTAATAAGAAAAAAAATATGCATAGGAATTTGTCGATATTTAGTAAGGAAAAAATAAATTAAAAATAAATTTATTAAATAAGAAAATTATAAATTAGGGGAAGTATCATTTGGTTTTTTAATAAGATACCATAAACCAAATACTTGACTTTAATAAAGCAAAATTGGTATTTGATTGAAGATCACACATATAGTTTTAGAACCTCATGCGCTATTTTTACAAAAGCAATTGGTGATAATAGAGATGCATATCAGTATTATAGTACATTCAACACTGCAAACGCTTACGATATTTGATTGTAACTCAGTCTTCTAAACTTTTGTCACGAGACAATTGTTGTCATTTGACCTAAAAATTACGTTGTGAGATGTAAATGATCGATGTTACAACAGACAAAAACATAGAACTAAATTTCTAAATGTTGTACGTTTTAAAGGGTAAGTCCAATGAATTTCTCTGTCTCGAGAAGAAAGCTACAAAATGTGGGGGAGAGATGTTAGGACTTGTTCGAGCCACCTTCTACGACAATGGGATGAATTAGAGCATCAATTTCATAGATGAGAAGACCGTTAGAAAGAAAGTACAGAATACAGCCAAAGCCCTTACAGTTAGTCCCGTGGCGTCCTTTGATTTTTAGCAATTTTTTTGAATCTTTGGTCAATTCTAAAGATTGAATCTTCAACCTTTTTCATCCATATACATGTACGCATATAAAATATGCACGATAAGTGGCACATGACACAACGTTGATGTGCGACAGGTCAGATCAAGATGTAACATGTCGATTTTTTTTTTAAAATACTAATTATTTTTATTTAATTTTCCTAGTAAAAAGTTATTCTAAATATTTAAAATTTTATCACTCCATTTATGACATTGTATGACTTTATTTTATAAACTTTCGTGATTTTTTCGCAATTTTACAATTTAATATAATTTTTTTAATGTAAAAAAAGAAACAATTCATTAAAAATTAATACATCAAGATGCTGTCATATCAAAATGCAAAATGAGTTTAAAAAAATCAAATTCGAATTAAATACGAGTGAATTGAATAATATTTTCTCACTTTGTCTAAATTTTACAACTCTCAACGGTGACTGATAATTGAAACACAGATATATTGTAATCCAAACGAGCATAATTTTATAAATTTTAATCTAATAAGTGAAATTGAGGCATTAAAAAAGATTTTTTGGGCTCAAACGTCAAAATCGTGGCCTATCGAGTAGATCATGACGAGCAGTATGAAGCAAAAAAAAGCATCATAATCGAATCACCGTGCGCAAAGTCATAACCGTTCAAAATTTTAACATTAAACCAAATAATGTTTATATTCTTAATCTAGTCTGATAAACACCAAATCACAAAAACAAATTAGTCTTGAATGTAGATCGCGAAAAATACTTAGAAAATGAGTAGTCACGAGTCATTCGTCCAAAATCATCAAGAGTTTATTTTGAATTTGTATCTTTTTATGTACGTATTAATTTTTAGCAAAAATACAAAAAATTAAAAAAATTAAATAAAATAATTTTAAGTGATTCAAATAATATTTATATAAGAAAATTAAATAAAAATAATTATTTTTTTAATAAAATTGAACTGCGGCCTGCTTAATTGACATGCCGCACCTTAACGTGGCACAGTCCAATCTAGGCCGATTTCAAGATAAATCGGAAGCATAACAGTAAAATATGATGTAATTCTAGTTTGTCTCGGTTTGCTTTCCTATTTTAACAAAATTAAAATATATATTTTTTATTATAATTTGTTTCGATCGTGTTTTGATTGATTGTACCAAGTTTAATATTGATTTTTGAGTTTATCTTTATTTTATTTGATTTTAAATCAAGCTTTTGAGTTATTTTTTGTCCTACAATTTGTTTCCAATTTCATTATATTTTAAAAATTGAGTTCAAAATCGATCAAAATGGGTAGTTTCGGTCTGTATGGAGTTCCGGACCGGGTTTTGATCCGGGTTCTATCCACCACTATTTGTATAGCAAATCTCATCGTCGCCTTGCATTTCGTTAATCCCTGTTATTTGACGAAGAATTGGAAGACAACTCTCAGTCCCGGCTCTCGAGTTTGACGAGCTTTGATTTTGGATCGGCATGGTTCGGGTGTTTGAATTGAGGTTTCCGGAGCTTTTGGCTTCTTTCGTTGTTAGATTCGGAGTATTTTTATAATTTTTTAAAAATTAAATTAAAATTATCAGTTTTAATTCAATTTATAATTAATGTTTTTAAATGATTATTTTAATTTTTATTTTCGTGCGTAGACAGCAGTTCAAATCCTCAATTTTAATTTCGACGCATCCAAGGGTGAGTGAATGATCATCCAGCGAAACGATGAAACGTGTGAGCTGTTCATTGGATCGTTTATAACACGCTCTTCAAGTGAGAATCGGAGAAGGCTTCAACTTCCTAACAAAAAATCAAGATCATTTCGTTATCGTTGTTTCGAAAGAAATTCCAAAAACAAAAATAAAAAAATTTTAATCGGAGAAAAATTGGAGTGGTGATTGAACGACGGATAGAGAGAGAGAGAATGGAAGGAGGGCGGCGTTTGATTGTTCACGATCTCGTTCTATGCGACCATTTCGAAGAACGAGGAAGACGACGGAGCCATTTCTAGGGGTTTCTGAGGGGATCTGTAAGGTTTCTAAGTTATTGAGCCAAATTTTCGGCAGTGGGATCTTGATCCGTCTGGATTGGCTTTTTTGAAAAAGAAGGGGAATTTTTTTTAAGCAAATAAGCATGGATTCGATGCCTTCAAACTCTCACGGCAACTTGGACGAGCAGATTTCGCAGCTCATGCAGTGTAAACCGCTGTCCGAACAGGAGGCACGCATTTCCTTTCATTTCTTTGATCTATGGATGCGTTACTGTATTGGAGAGAATATGCTTTCAATTTACTTCAGTGATTGTTTTTCATATTTCTGTTATTGTTTTTCATACTACATTTTCAAGTTATTTTTTTTCTCTGGTGAATTCGAGTTATTGTGGCTCAGATCTATCGATGGCTTTCTTAAATGCCCAGATTAGAGGATTTCCTGAAACTTGAATTGATTCTGTCGCGTGTCCTAGAAATCTGGGCATGACCTATTAGTTTTTGGGATGATATAGTATTAGAATTTTACATTTATAGAGGAACTAATGGATATTTGTGGCAGCCTATATTCATTGTTTTATACGAGCTGGAATCTATGTGCATTAAATATGACAAAGCATGACTAGAAAGAAGATATAATGTAATTGAATCCATTTATTTGAAAAAGGAAGAATTGGAACTTAGTCTGTGTGCAATGGAGGCTCTTCGTAATCAGAGAATATTGAGAGCTAATGAGAGTGGGACATGACAGAAGCTTTCTGTGTATTTGATTACAAAACATTAGTAAATTTGTCAGAGCTGAGAGCTAAGGCGTAAGTTCTAAAAGTTTATCAGTTACTGTGGATTTTATATTTGAAGGGGGAGATCAAGGTGGTGAAGATTTCTTCGAAAGTGATGAATTGTTTTCAGTGTTTTTATTCTTGATGCAGGTGAGAGTATTATGTGAGAAAGCTAAGGAGATATTAATGGAAGAAAGCAATGTCCAGGTTTTTCATTTGTTTCATGCTCTTTTATGAACTTTTTCGAATTGTTTGTTTAGAATCTCATATTGCTCCAAGTGCTCTAACCATCATAGAATATATTTATGAAGAAAGCACTTGTGGTAATGGGTGTATTTTTGTGTTTTTTTCCTTTTATAGTTGATATTTGTGGTGAGATCATTGAAATCAATATCATATCACATAATGGGAACTTTCTTTGAAATTTTTTGGAGGCTTTAAGATGGATGTATGTCATGTTAAGACAAAGTAAATGATTAAATTATGCTTCACCCGAAAATTTGAGCTTGTGAAACAAGTTGGTAATTTATCATGGTATTAAAGCTAGAACTCACAAGTTCGATCTTAAAAATAAATCTTAATAAAAAAAAACTCACAAAACGTACATGTGAGGAAAATATTAAGATAAAATATAAATGATTAATTTATCATTTACCTAAAAGTTCAGGCTTTTGAGACAGTTGATAACTTATCATCTCAGTTATATTTTGAATTTCCTAACAAAGACATAATAATTAACCGAGGTGGGTAGAAAGAACGATATATCTCTTTGGTTTGCTTTATGGTAAACTATACAACTAAAGAATTATTGAGTATATTGAAGTTGTTGCATATTTTCCAGTTTCATTCTTTTTTTTATTGGTTTTGAATTGTACTTGTCTACAGCCTGTGAAAAGCCCTGTTACTATATGTGGGGATATACATGGGCAGTTTCATGATCTTGCAGAGCTGTTTTGCATTGGCGGAAAGGTACTTAGTCTGAGTGTTGAGTTTGCATCCGATTGCATATAAATGCTACAATTTTTTATGTTGCCAAAACAATTCATTGTCTTCTTCTTTTTCAGTGTCCAGATACGAATTACCTGTTTATGGGGGATTATGTGGATCGTGGTTATTATTCAGTTGAAACTGTGACGGTGGGCATCCCTTTTATTAAGTGTCGTTTTACTAGTGTCTCTGGGACCATCATCATCCTGCCATAGCCATACTTCATCGATTCATAAGTTGTTATGATAAGATAAATAAAGGCATTTGCAACTTGTCAAGCATTCTCATGTTTCTGATAGGACCTATCTAGTGCACCAAAGAAAGAACAAAAAGACCGCAAATAAAATGATTTTAAAATAGAAGAGAAAGATCAACACCAAGAACGGAAAAAGAAATGGATTGGTGAGAAATTGATGGAGACTCCCTTTCCCCTTGGTGAACAATTAATACTGGCTCACATCTCTGCTAAGTTTATCCTACATTTTTCATACCCCTAACGACTAAGCTTTAACATAAATGTATGGTTTTTCACACACGTGCCGAAAAGGGTTATTTGTAAAGATGATACCTATATGGATTAGAAAAGTTTGTTACAAGGGGTTAGCTTTGGTTAGAAAAATGTTATTTCTTTGTTGGTTCAAAAGCTGTTTGATTATTTAATAGTACTTGCTTCGTGTATGTACACAGCTGTTGGTGGCACTAAAAGTTCGTTATTCTCAAAGAATTACAATTCTTAGGGGGAACCATGAAAGTCGCCAGGTATCTTTGAACCTGGCTCTGATGTTTGATGTGCATTAATTTTTTGTATGCATTAGCTGAATGAACTAGCATTATAGCGACATTTGAATATTTCTATTTTTTTTTCAAAGCATGTTTATTCCATTAAACAAGCCAACGAAAAATATAATCTAATGAAATTTATGATTACATATTTCTCTTAAATCTGTTATTATTACATCATTCACCATTTTTTTTCTTATTAGTTCCCTGTTACTTCTTTGCTTTTGTTAACAGAACCTCCTTTTACAATTTGGACTCTTTTTTTATTATTTGAATTAGTGAATATGATTTATGTTCTTACCATTTGCAGATTACCCAAGTTTATGGCTTTTATGACGAATGCTTGAGAAAGTGAGTTTATATTCCTTTTTGTATAAAACCTTTTAGACTATATTTGTCGATTAGGTTTAAGCAATCTTTATTGTTTATTCATCCTTTTTCTCGCAACAATCATTACCTATTTGTAAATGGTTTTTTTTTTCGAGTACTCTTAGTTTCCTAGTTTTTTTTAACTTTGATTACTTGATGTCAGAGTAATTTATTTTACTGTCAATTTCACTCTTACTTTGAATTTTTTATTCAGAATTCCATTGAGTCTAGTTTAAAGGCAACACCATGGTTCTACAAGACTATTTTGCGCAAGCGAGAATGATTTTTTTTAATGCTGTGGCCTTAAATGTGTGACAAGCTATGCAAATGCATTCTGCCAAGTTCTATGCAGTGACACTTTATATAAGATGATCCTTTCTCTTATTTGCAGGTATGGAAATGCAAGTGTTTGGAAGATTTTCACTGACCTGTTTGACTATTTTCCTCTTACAGCTCTGGTTCGTATGTGTATAACTATTATTTACTTCCCTTTTATTCAACATTTATATCTTTATTTGTAGTGAATTTTCAATGCTTGACACTGTTTAAAATGTCTTTTCATGTTTCAACCAAATACCTAACTGAATGTACCCCCTTTGTAGGTTGAATCAGAAATATTTTGTCTGCATGGTGGATTATCTCCATCCATTGAGACTCTAGATAGTATACGAAACTTCGATCGTGTTCAAGAGGTTCCTCATGAGGGGCCCATGTGCGATTTGTTGTGGTCCGATCCAGATGATCGATGTGGCTGGGGAATCTCTCCTAGAGGTGCAGGGTATACATTTGGTCAGGTATTACCAAATCGCTGTATATAATTGTTTCAATATCAGCATCATACGAAATACAAAACAAAGAACAAAAGATTACAAATAGAACAAAATTTATATGATACCAATTTGATAGGAACCTATATAATCTAACAAAGAACAAAACACAAGAAACAATAGAACAAAAGATAGATCAAAGTTCGATTGAACAGAAATACAAAATACAAGCAGTTTAGATGAACTTGCTTTCTCCGAACACGTTAATGGTGGCTCGCCACCCCAAAGAGAATACCGTAGTTTTTCCTTGCCTATAACAAGCAATTAACCTTATATTCATAGATAATCACTTATGGATCTGGGCTAATCTATGAATTGGGCCTTATTACATCATAACCCAGATAATTGTATTTGCACTTATTGTATTGCAGGACATATCTGAACAATTTAACCATACCAATAACCTAAAGCTGATTGCGAGAGCTCATCAGCTGGTAATGGAAGGATATAATTGGGGTCATGTGAGTACTTTGGTTATCTTATCAGTACCATATTACTTTTATTGAATTTTATTCATCCAAATAATCTCTTGTGGCAGGACCAAAAAGTTGTCACCATATTTAGTGCACCTAACTATTGTTATCGCTGTGGAAACATGGCATCAATTCTTGAAGTCGATGACTTCAAGGGCCACACTTTCATTCAGGTCTCTCTCTCTCTTAAAAAAGTACTTTCTGATATTGTAAAAACATCAGTACATCTCGAACAATCTTTTTGTGTCGAAAAACATGTTTAAAACATTCGAGGATTTCTTTTGACAAAGGAAGAAGTAGAAACTGATCTTACGATAATGCGTCTATATTTGTTTTGTTAACTTTATATTTTGTACGATAGTAATCTTAAAAACATTTGATGTTTATGGTAATCTTAAAAATCTGAGATCTCTACATTTGCAGTTTGAGCCTGCTCCTAGAAGGGGAGAGCCAGATGTAACTCGAAGAACGCCCGATTACTTCCTATAAACTCTTATGTCATCTAGCGAAGCTAATTTCGAGTATCTTTGGCTATGGCTATTGTCCAATTACAAGGATTGCAATGGAGTTACGAGGATGAGATGTGGAAGTGAGGCTTTGATTCATTATTTCCTTCTGCAATGGTCAAGTTTTTCTGGATAAACAAGAATGGAGCTGCATAATTTGTACCATTTCCAGCAAAACAATGTGGCCATCTCCGTCTCTCTTCTCAAGGTTTCATCTTTATTCTCTCTCTCATTCTCTCTCTTTCTCTCTCTAGGAGGATCATTGGTGTGTAGAGAATTGATAATCTTAAACTTCTGGTTGGTGTTGACTCTTGGACTGAGCAAACAACTTTAACAGGTCCTCTAAATCTTTATTTTAGTGTTTTGGTAGATTGCACTTCGACTGTAGCATCTTGATTTAAATCATACATAGTTTATTCTTATTTGTTCTATGAATGAATTGTTCACTTTCGTAAATGACTTTTAGATGGGAGAGAGGACCTGACACGATTATTTAATTTTGCGTTATTATAAGTTGATCAATGCATTTTTCACTCTCAATCACGTTTCCAATTTGGCATTACTTGCTTCCACTTTTGGCCCTTTCAATCTCACCCATTTGACTCTTTTTTTGTTTCTTCTTATTTCTTTTTAATTAATTACACATAAATATCTTAATTGGATATTCTTAAAAATAGTAAAAATTAAACCTAAAAAATGAGCTGAAATTGAAAATAAAAATAGAAAAATAGGCATTTAATTTAATTAATACCACTTCTGTCCAGTGACAACATGTAAAATGGTAAATCACGGTAACTTAGCAGTTTAGAGATAGAAAGTTCGTACCTGACACCACAAGAAACAATCTCAACATTGAAAGATTAAACTCTCGTACTGTAGTGATGCAGACTTTGAACCTTGATCTTTGTACCAACTCTATCACAATTCGAACACTAAGTTAAGTCCTAGCGTCCAGTAACACTTTTCTTTCCTTCGTCCCCATTTGGTCATCTACTCAACAACCCTAAAAACTCGATGCGCAGAAAAGGAAGAGTTCACCCGTGAATTTTACATTAAATCTCTAAAAGATAACATTCTTCTTCGTCTTTATCTTTCGCTGCTTTTACCCATTTTTGGAAACTAAGAAAAAAGGCGAAGAAATTAAGAAAAAAAGGCAAATATCTGTACCGATTTTATCCCTACCGGCGATCCTCAGTCTTCCAAATCGAGAGAGCCATGGCTGAACTTGAAAAGCTTCTTGGACTTGCAGAGCTTCATGAAGAAATACCATCCAATCCCAAAAACAGTCATGATTCCACTCACCAAATACACAGGCTTTGTAGCGAAAACCATGATCACGACGAGGAACACAGATGGAACGAAACACATGACGACCAATCCAGGAAGCTTCAATGGAACCTTGAAAGGTCTGTCAATGGCGGGCAACTTCCGGCGAAGCCAAATGAACGATGCAAACTCGAGTAACATCCCTAGACTGTAGAGGAAATTGGCGGAGGAGATGATGTTTGTGAAGTTCATGTAGGAAACGGAAAGTGAGATCGCTGTAGAAAGGAAAATTCCTAGCCATGGCGTTTTGAACCATTTTGATCGGACGGCGAAAAACTCCGGCAACATTCCGATATCCGCCATACCCAGAACTTGATAAGCGCTGCTACTTAACTGAGCTTCGAAAAGGCCAATGGCGGACAAAACTGCGCCGAATTCGAGAAAGTATTTCAGCCATTTTCCCCCAATAATCTCTGCAGCTTGGGCATGAAATCCAGATTCCCAGGCGGATTGGTCGACGGAGACAGCTCCGATGACGGCCATTAGAGGGATCAAATAAGCCAAACAAGTGAAAATCACAGAAATAAAAAGCGCCATCGGGAAAGTTTTCTGCGGCTGGTCAACTTCTCCGGCCAAAGTACTAACATTATCCCAAAAGTTCAGATTCCAAAACAGGGTGTTAAAGAACAAATTCCAATCCCTTTTCACTCCACTGTCGCCGAGGCTAATCCATCTGTGAGGACGAATCTTGGGCAAAGCAATTAGAGTCATGAAAATGAATGGAGCCAGAGAAATCAAAGCTAAAATCACAGCTGCATATCCAACAATGGCTAAACCAGTGTAGTTCAGAAACGAAAGCGACAAGGTCGAAATAGTAATGGCAACATAACGAGGCCAGCCAGATTCTAGAGCTGGGATTATCTTTTCGACATAATCGATGCAAAGAACAGGAAAAGCTGCGATGTTTATAACGCCGCTGAGGAATTTCCATGTCCCCATCATCGATCCCCAGAAAGGGCCGAAAGCTCTCTCTGCCCAGATGACGAAACCGCCGTTGCCAGGGTAGGTGGTAGAGAGCTCCGCCGTGACCAGCGCTTCCGGCACGCTCCATATGAAGGGGAAAATGAGAAAGCCCAGAATCGCTAGCAGAGGTCCGGCGGCCTGCACCGTCGGTTCCTCACCGTAAGGCCCGCCGGCGACCTCGAAATAGATGAGGAAAATGAGCGGAATCAGAGTCAGCTTCTTCCCCGTTTTCACGGCGCCTCCGGAGGCGGTGGAGACCGGAAGTTCTCCGGCTGGATTCAAGGCCGATTCCTTGAATACCCCCTGTTTTTCTGGGTCGGACCCTGTCATCACGCCGAGATCCGTGCTCTCAACGCCGAGAAGATGACGAGAGACAGCGCCGGAGAGTCGCCGGAGAGCCTCCTATTTCATTACCAGGATCAAAGGGTGGTCTCTTATAGTAGATTTCGAAAGACTACCCCACAAACGAATCAATTCTCTTCCATTTTTCTAATCCTCCCATAAGTTCAACGCATCAGAATCGGTGGCTTAATCTCCTCCGTCCCCGTTATTCCGCCAAACAATTGCCCTTTAGACCATAATACCCTCATGACTCCGGTCAACACTCGACAACTCCAATATTATAAAATAACCTTTGGCAGATTCTTCTTCAAACAAATATTGTAATTTTCAAATTATTAGTAATTATTATTAGTGTAAAAGATTAAAAAAAAACCTTAAGTTTACTATAAATAGGTAAAAAACCCTTGAATTATTAAAAAAACCAAAAATACTTTTGCCGGACATCTGAGTATGGGTCACACCTTCTGAATCGAATAATTTTGCATTCATTCGAACGTCTGAGTCTTCTAAATTTCTATATGTTTATCTTGATTTTTCTTTTTTCTTAATAGAACTCTAGAGCAAAATTTTGCCAAAATTATATACTTCAGCAAATATGCATTCGAATCGTGACAAACATATCAACATGTTCCTGATACATTTTCGGTGCCATGGAGCTAGACGAGTGAGCTATTACGCTTTCTTCAAAGGATGACTCTGTCAAGAGCGAGACGACAGTGAGATGGATGTGGGTGGACCATCGCATCCTTCAGGCGCCATGGAAACGTGCGACACTCTGACAACAGCTAAACATGAGTTTATTTCTACTACGCAGGAGAGGTTATTTTACGACGTTTTTGTAAGTCGAGTTATCATACCGCCTGAATCAGTTGACTTTGTAGCATTCATAGATTTGAGTATTAGATGTATGATAGAGGATATTGGATTACTGAGTTTTTATGAGTTATGGGGACCATGTATTGAGCAGTTACTGCGACTTATTTTAGCCGGGGATACTAAGGGGATGCTCTTGGGAACGCAGGGAAGTCCACTTGACTCTGGAAGTGCTGCTAGTCGAAATCGAGTTTGTAGGCGAAGAATTTGGAAATGACATCAGCAAGGAGAGGGTTTCAACCGAGACCACTAAATAGTTACGCGCAGCCCCTGGTTCTATCAAACCAGACACTTCATCGAGAGAAAGAATCCAATTCCTTCCTTGATAACTAAGGTTGTAGGAGTCAATTTATAGAATCCGTCGCGTTGTTTTCCTCATTTCTTTAAGCCGAAAGGTCTAATACAGAGGTTTGATAGGAAACCTCTGTATTTGAACATTAACAAAAGGGTACGTAGAAACTAGCTGAGGATCCATCACTCATAAACAATTACCGAGAGTTAGTTAATATTAAGGTGAACAATCAGTTAAGGGATATTAAGTACTTTTGGGGGGCGTACTGTAGCGTGCATCAACCTATGAGGGATTCTGTTTCATGACTCCTGCATTGGTCGTTCAGTATGAGCATTTTCTTCCGCGCATAATCAATCATACTTTAGAACTTCAGGACGGTGTAAAAAGGAGAAACTTCTAACTCATTTACCTCTTGCTGGACACACTCAGTCTCCAATATAGGACTAGATAGGACTAGTCCGCTCCGAGGAGTTCAGTGACCAATGGTGTCCGAATTCTTGCTTTCAACCTCCTATGCCTCATCCATTAAGGTAAAGGGAGGTCTTTATGACTAGCTTTCTACTCAATCACAGGTATGCCCTTCGCAGTAAAAGACACTCAGTCTTCCGAGANAGTTCGTGAGTGCGGTTTACTCAATCTTAAACTCTAATGCATAAAGGATAAACAATTTAATAGAGTTTGAGAGTGAGTGAATGATACCTGATTGTTAACGCGGTTCGGCCAATCTTGCCTACGTCCGCGCTCCAAGGTACCTCCTTGAAGATTCTTCCTGCTCAATTCTTTGAGCTCACTCCGATTGACTTACGGGTGTCAATCAAACCTTTACAGCGACTCTTCTTTAGGAGAGGCGTCACCCCTCTTACAAATTTCGCTCACAGAGTTTAATAGAAGATTTTTTGGTTACTAACCGACTCTCTCAATCAACAAATGAATATACAAGATAAAAATACAAAGATTGAGAAAATGAAATGATTCTCTAAAATTTGGAAGCAATTCGGCTTTCTTTTTTTCTCTTTGAAAAATCGTTTTTTTCAATAAACAGCTCAGCAGCTATTTATAGATTTTGTTCTGCTCAGGCTGGATAAGTCGACATAAGTACGGGATCGGTCGACATAGATATAGCCGTTTAGACACATTCTGAAATAGCCGTTGGAGGTTATCTTCTTTTTCTGCTCTTGTTCGGTCGACATAGCTCTTGATCGGTCGACATAAGATTTAGTGATTTGTCGTTGAGAAGAACTTAAGTCGACATAGATATGGCCTCTGGAGATGTATGCTGTCGACACAATTGTTTAGCAGTCGACATAAATATGGCTTCTGGACATGTATGCAGTCGACACAATTGTTTAGCAGTCGACATAAATATGGCTTCTGGACATGTATGCAGTCGACACATTATTGCACAATCGACATAAGTTTAGCTTTTGAACCTTGTAAACTTCTTGTCTTGAATATCTTGCGGTCGACACATTCTTGCAACGGTCGACATAATATTCTTCTCTGGTTAACTCATCAGTCGACATATAATGTAGCGGTCGACCTAAGTTTATCGTCTGCCAAAAGATTAGTCGACATAACTAATAATAGGTTGACATAAGCAGGTTGCTGCCTGAAGATAGGTCGACATAGCTGGGAAACGGTCGACAAGAGTTTATCCTCTGCCAGAAGATTAGTCGACATTAGGGGTGGGCATGGGTCGGGTTGGGTCGGGTTGGGTCCAAAGTCCAACCGACCCGACCCACTAAGGATGACAATCGGTAAACCGAACGGGTCATGTTACCAATTGTAACCGAACCCATACCGACCCGCACTGGTTTGGGTCGGTATGGGTCGGGTTAGCGGGTCGACATGTTACCAAATGTAAAAAATATCAATAATATAATTAAAATTTCAATACCCAGAGAAATGGAAGATGAGAAAACCTAGATTTGCCTCAATATCCATCGTATTAATTTTCCAGTAACTTGCAAAGATAAACAGAACAAAACCGAGATTTCAGCCAAAATGAAAATTGCAAATTTCTGTCGTTGAAGATTTCAGCCAGTAATTTTCCAGTAACCATCCAAATAATTGAAAATTGCAGCCAAAATGAAAATCCGGCAAACCCGATTCCAAAATCGAATTTCTGTCGTTGATGGGCATAGGACGGGGTTGCGCCGGTAGCTTTGCGAGCTGCGGCTGCGGCTGAAAGTGAAAGGGCGAAGGACGGGGTTGCGCCGGTAGCTTTCTCTCGGTAGCTTTGCGAGCTGCGGCTGAAAGTGAAAGGGCGAAGGACGGGGTTGCGCCGGTATGGCAGCAAGAGAAGAGAGAGTGCATACCTGGATGGCCGGATGGGGCTGCGTCGTTGACGGACTCGGATCGGGAGATGCAGATCGGCGAAGGGAAGCAGGATCGGGAGAAGCTCCAGAGGGAGAGGATGTCGGCTGAATGGAGTGGTGGATGCCGCTCTAGGGTTTTTTCTTTTTAATAAACCCGTGGGTCGGGTTAGCGGGTTGGATTTTTTTGGGCCACCGACCCGCAACCCGATTATTTCAAACACAACCGACCCGAACTGACTTTATTGGGTTTTTAACCGACCCAAATCCGACCCAACCCATTCGGATTGGGTCGGTTACTCGGGTTGGGTCGGTTATGCCCACCCCTAGTCGACATAACTAATGATAGGTCGACATAACCTGTATCAGACTTAATAATTTCTGCAAAACTCAACTGATTTGTTAGACACAAGAGGTACCCTTCGATGAGGGTATTTCATATACATTATTCAAATTAACTTCTCTTAACGGTTAATCAATAAAAAACAAAGGTTACTTTAATCGCAGATAAAGCTAACATGAAGAACATGGAAAGGTTACCAGAGGTGCGGCGCTATCTTCACTTTTGAATTGGAGGATGCCCATCTAAGCCAACCTTAGTCAATGATCCATAGCTTCTATACCAAGGTGATCCAGTTGCATATGCAGTAGCTCCAGATCGATACC
Source organism: Begonia fuchsioides (assembly GCA_003255005.1). Taxonomy (NCBI): domain Eukaryota; kingdom Viridiplantae; phylum Streptophyta; class Magnoliopsida; order Cucurbitales; family Begoniaceae; genus Begonia; species Begonia fuchsioides. The sequence goes on from QAOC01025350.1 coordinate 41,843, forward strand.
CCGATGCAGCCCAACCAAGTGATCGAGACCCATGCCCCTCCCTCGGTGACTTCGAAATGGGTAGCAGCAATGCATCCGCTACTGGTCAAACGCTCCCTATGGGGCCATGCTTTACACTCATTAGTTGGATTCAAAGATTCAGGGTCGAGAGGTAGCGTTTCTTTCTTCCACTGCCTACGAGTCTAGATTTCCCTGGCTAGTCTTGCCATTCTTTTCATAGTTGTTATCAGTCTTATCTGTAGCTCTTGCTCTTGAAGGCAGAATGGATTGAATTGGGCATTCCCTTTCAGAACTGATTTCTTCGTCGATTCCTAACCTTAATAGCTTATTCAAAAGGGGAATTTCTAGAGTCAGATCGAAGAATTCTGTTACTAATAAGGAAATAAGTCAAAAGTCCCCCATCTCGTTCGACAACAAGCCCAAGCCCTTCTCCTCAAAGAGCACTAGTTGCCTTTCAAAGCCCTTATTCTGTGCATCTTTCGCTGAGAAGAAATTGGAATTGGAAGAGACAACAAAGGATATTCCCCTAACTGCGTATTCTTCTTTGAAGCTTTGCCCTAGTGGAAACAAAAATGGGCAATCAATCCCTTGCTTCAGAAAAGCCTATAATGAATGCCAATTGAAATGGTGACACTTTCAGGAAAGGCCGTTTTTTTGGCATCAATCATCAAAAGGGATTCTGTTACAGCAAAAAACCACTCTCTCCCACTTTCACCTTAACTAAGCCGGCTATTCTTTTTGTTCAATGAGAAAGCATTCGTTCATAGTCGCTAAGAGGAATCTGAGCTTCTTCTTATTCAATGCTAGCTCTGACCTAGGCCTAGCCCTGCCCCAGTGGGAATCTCAGATGTGAAAAAATCCTCCCTCCCCAAGAGCTATGCTAAGACAGGCAAATTACCTCGCTCGAGCTGAAAGAATTTCATTAGCCGAAGGTTCTTTCCTTTGTTTTTTAATAGGAAGACCGAGAGTCAGAAGCTACCTTCCCCTCTAACCTTGGTACAGAGCTTCCATCAACAAATCACCATCACAGTAATAACAATAAATCCACCTCAGTGAAAAAAGAATGTCGCTAAAGGACGACTCCCCCACAACATAAGAAAGACGAAGAACATAGCGTCTAACATCTCATGAGGCAGAAGAACCAATGGCCGTCTGAAGATCAGCTCATCGACCCACAAGGTCAGTCTCTAGGACTACCTGCTTGTGGCACACGAGGTCAGTCACGAAGACTACCTGCTCGTGTAATAATACTCTGGCCAGTATACTTTAAGAGTTCTCTGGGCCTCCAACGAGCATGTCTGCCCCCGTTACCCATACTTTAAGAATTCTCTGGGCCCCCAAGGAGCATGTCTGTCCCTGTCACCCATACTTTAGGAGTTCTCTGAGCACGACGAAGAATCGACGAAAATCTGTCAACTCTCTCAGTTTTGGTTTCCAGAAAATCCCTCTCTTCTTTTACCTTTTCATTCTTTAACGTTATCTCTTCTAATATAATAATATATTATATTATAATTAAATAATATAATATAATATATCTTTTAAAATCAATCCGATAACTATTAATTTTCCGACTTTATCCTTTAGACTTTTCTGTCAATTATCCGAAACAATAACGTGCCCTTATAATCGAAAAAATTGACTTAATCGACATCGTCCAAAATTTACGAAACGTAAATCAATGGTTAGTACGAATTCAAATCATTGACAGAGAATATCGATTATACACGTAACGAAACCCGACAAATTACTAGTCAAAAATTCAACATACGACTAGTCAACAAACGCGAAAAATTTACACGAATTTTTCCAGTCTTTACATTACTACCCCTTAAAAGAATTTCGTCTTTGAAATTCAAAGCAACAAGTAGTAGCCTTGGAAAAGTTCAGGATACTTTTCCCACATTTCAAACCCCAAGTTGCATCACATTCAAGGAGATTCATCCATAACACCCAAACTACAGGAGTCTCTCTTCGACGAATTACACACACCTCTCTACTAATAATCTGAACATGTTTCTCCTCATATGAAAAATCCTCCTGAATAGGTACTTCTGTATAGGGTAGAACATGTAAAGAGTCTGGTATATACTTTCTTAGCATGAAGATGTGGAATACGTTGTGCACATTTCTAAGTTATGGAGGTAACTCGAGTCTGTACGCGACAATACCCATTCGTTTAATAATTGGAAATGGACCAATATACCTTGGAGTCAATTTCCCCTTGACACCAAATCTACTAACTCCAAGCTTTGGTCGTA
>QAOC01025385.1:0-27037 GCA_003255005.1 Begonia fuchsioides
ATCTCATCATGTTGATAGACAAATCTAAAATAAAATTTCCACTTTCAACAGACATTTGCATTCAAGAAAAAAGGATTTATAGTTCTATGAACAATAGAATCCAGGAGACAGGAGAAGAGAGGTAAATATAAGAACACAATCGACGAGGAGCACGCCACTGAGTAAGGAAATATTGACCCAGGGTTATTAATGGTATTGCATGGTATGGGTTAACTGCACCTCAACATGTATTGAATTTAAAAAGTCATATCATCAGGCGTTAAGAGCCAGAGAACCCCAAAGTTGGAATCCAAGGAAGACAACAAATGTACTGAATTATAAATTCACTACAAAGATAAGTCATACGCTGGTGCATATGCACACATGCTTAATTACTCATGTTTGTGCAACATGAGTGGGGTTGATGTAGACCTCGATACTTCAATGAGCTTGTGTTCATTTGGTATAGTATTGACTTTAAAATTTGTGAAGGAACCTTAGACTCTATTTTTATTAAATCTCATTAACCTGAACTTAAGGAGAATAAGTTTCAGTTGTTTCAATAACTAGAAAATTCATAGATTAGCTGACTACTCAATACTTTCACGCTGTCAGTTTTTTTATTCAGACCCTTAACTTTGATTTTTTATAAGCAGATAAAGTGAAGCTGGTTAGTTTATGCTCGCTCAAATACTTTTCGGTCGGGTTGGGTATTTTATTTTCCATTTCGGTTCAGGTTCAGTTTGAAATTGAATCAACCTATCTTTCGGGGCATAGGAATGTTGGCATGTCACCATTTAGAGCTTTCTGAAAAAACACATAACTCTAATAGGCAAATTGTGAATTAATTGACTTTTCAAAGATTCCTCCAAGGTATGTCAGAGTAGATGATGTTTCATTTGTCAATATTGGTTTCAATGTTCGAAATGGAAATACTTGATACTTGATAGTTTGAATTAATATTTTAAGTAAAAAAGGAAGGCTTGCAACCTAGTTTTGAGTAAGTAGAAAAAGATGTGAACTGTTGCAACCTAGTATATAAATACGTAACTGATTGCTCCTTTCATGCAGACTTATCAAATACTGAATCCAAAAACCTGTGATCCATTTGGGTACGGCAGCAAAAGAATCGGCCCCAACGGCGACATGGGTTGGATTGAATATCTCCTCCTCCACACAAATCTTGAACTTCCCTCACACAAATCAACTCTCATTTCCAGAAATCCCTTGAAATTTTCCGGTAGAAGAAGTGCGAATCTCAACTTACTTTTCGCCGCAAAAACAGAGCACTTATAAATCAGCTGCGTGTTCTTTTTGGTTATCACCTCTACATTGATTAAATCTATTTCACTGTTGAAGAGTTTAGCTCGTCAAGTTCTTGAACAGATTGCAGAAGGGCTAGGAATCGAAGAAAGAAAGCCAAAAGAAACTTGTACAAACTAAGTCATGACCAATGGGAGATTCAAGAGAGCTGAGCACAAGGTCGTAACAGACACTAAGAAAATGAAGGGTTTCAATTATTGACTTTGGGTCTCCTCTATTGAGTGAAAAGATAGCCCCTTGAGGCTCGTTAGCAAATAAGGAAGACATTTCAAGTTATTCCTTTGAAAAAAATATCCGAATGCAGATCCAAAATCCACCAGCAAAGCAAGATTTGCATAAACAATAAAGGGGATTGACATATAGTCACTTAGTTCTAGCTGCACACCAAATAATGACCCTAGTCACTGGTTTAAGACATCTAATTACTATGTCATGTTCCTGTTATTTTCTTTTCCCTTTGTATAAACTTTAGGGTTTAGAGTTTAGGATTTAGAGTTTTCAGATTTAAGATTCAGGGTTTAGGGTTTGGGGATTAGCATTTAAGGTTTTAAAGTTTTAGGGTTTAGGGTTTCGGATTTAGGATTTAGTATTACGGGTTTAGGGTTTAGGGTCTTAGTGTTAAAGTTTAGGGTTTAGGATTTAGGTTTATGAGTTTAGAGTTTAGGGTATAGTGTTTAGAGTTAAGGGTTTAGGGTTTAATGTTTAGGGTTTAGGGTTTAAGGTTTAGGGTTTAAGGTTTTTAAGTTTTAGGGTCTAGAATTTAGAGTTTATGTTTTAAAGTTTTAGGATTTAGGGTTTAGGGTTTTAGGGTTTAGGATTTAGGGTTTAGGGTTTAAGATTTAGTGTTTATGAGTGTAGAGTTTAGGGTACAGGGTTTAGAGTTAGGAGTTTAGAGTTTAATGTTTAGGGTTTTGGGTTTAGGGTTTAGGGTTTTTAAGTTTTAGGGTCTAGAATTTAGAGTTTATGTTTTAGGGTTTTAGGATTAGAGTTTAGAGTTTTAAGGTTACGATTTTAGGGTTTAGGGTTTGGGGTTTAGGGATTGAGTATTTAGGGTTTATGATTTTGGGTGTATAGTTTAGGGTTTTACGGTTTAGGGGTTAGGGGTTGGGGTTTAGGGNGGTTTGGGGTTATGGGTTTAGGTTTTGGGGTTTGAGGTTTGGGGTTTAGGGTTTTCGAGTTTAAGGTTTAGTGTTTTGGGTCTATGGTTGAGGGTTTAGGGTTTTATGGTTTAGGGTTTAAGATTTTAGGATTTAAGATTTTAGGGTTTAGGGTTTAAGGTTTAGGATTTTAACGTTTAGGGTTTAGGGTTTAGGGTTTGGGGTTTAGGGTTTAGGGTTTTAGGGTTTAGGGTTTTAGGGTTTAGGATTTAGGGTTTAGGGTTTAGGGGTTTAGGGTTTAGAGTTTAGGGTTAGGGGTTTAGGGTTTAGGGTCTAGCGTCTAGGGTTTAGGGTTTAGGGGTTTGAGTTTTAGGGTTTAGGGTTTAGTGTTTTAGGGGTTTTAGGGGTTAGGGTTTAGGGGTTTTAGGGTTTAGGGTTTAGGTTTTAGGGTTTAGGGGTTGGGTTTAGGGTTTAGGGTTTAGAGTTTAGGGTTTAGGGTTTAGGGGTTTTAGGGTTTAGGGTTTAAGGTTTAGGGTTTAGGGTTTAGGGGTTTAGGGTTTAGGGTTTAGGGGTTTGGGTTTTAGGGATTAAGGGTTTGAGTTTAGGGTTTTAGGGGTTAGGGTTTAAGATTTAGGGTTTTGCATTTTAGGATTTTAGGGTTAAGGGTTTAGGGTTTATGGTTTTGGGATCACGGTTTAGGGTTTAGGGTTTTGGGATCACGGTTTAGGGTTTTATGTGAGTATGAGTATTGAAAGTATAATAACTTAGTAGATAAGAGAAAAAAATTTATTTTGACTACTAGAATTTCAAACTTGAATATGATTGTTCGTATCAATCGTGGAAACATTAAAAATGTGACAATACCTCACTACAAGTGGAACAACTTTTCATACACAAAAATCGCAAAAAAACTTGTTGGTGAAAGTATAGATAATATTTATGTCAACTAGCACGAACGCATATTCAAGTTTTGAAATCTAGAAGAAATATGAATTTTTATTCTCTTACTATGGAACCTTTAAGTATGTTAGACTATGGACCTAAATGGATTTGTTTTTCTTATTCTAATTCGTTAATATGCCAATTCTATTCTTTCCCCCTACTTTAATATTTTCTGTCCCATACTCTTCTCTGTTATTTATTATCTCTTATCCTACTCCAATGTACACAACTATAGCGTCGTATCTAGATTCCAAATATTTGCAAGTAATTGAAGGGAAGCGGGCAACAAAACAATTGAAGTAAAAATTAAGATTTGGTCAATAAGCTGATTTTTACCCCTTTTTTCTACCCAAACAGCCATATCCACAAATCAACTAAGGCAAAAATACAGTACATCAACGTATAATCAATTCCTTGAGAGACCTATCCAATTCTACAACTTTTTACCAACCTTTGGAATTGGTTCAAATGGAATTTTATTTTTTCAGTTTAAGAACAAGGAGAGATCATAACGGATCAGATTATATAAATTGATGACTAATTATATAAGAAACATTAAATTTTTTTTCCAGAAATCCAGGTTCCCGAAGGAGAGAAAACGGTGAAATCAAATTAAATTCACATCTCCAAGATTAAGTCAAACTTAGATAAAACTATGATCGAAATATTAACCAAACAGATTCTGAAACTTCAATAAACTTTCTGGAAATTAGGGTTTCAGAAATCGGATTCTTAGAGAACAAGAGAAAATCAAAAGTTCAGAAAAAGAAAATGAGGGAAGCGTTACCTAATCGAAGTTGCGCCATTTAGGGCAGTCGTCGCTCTCGGAAAAGAGACCGGCAGAAAATAATTCCCGTAGCCTACGAGATAGACGGCGATTCCACTTTCCTTTGGAACATTGGCCTCGGCAAAGCCCTACCTTCGACTCCGATTCTCTCGGAAACAAAGCCCTCCACTCCGATTCTCTGGAGAGGAAAGCCCTCCTCTCCGATTCTCTGGAGAGGAAAGCCCTCCTCTCCGATCTCTCTCTCGTCTGATTTTCTCTCTCTCTAGAACAAGTGTAGTGCGTCTGAATAAGGGAGTGGTCAAGTGGGAGTGGTTTTGTGACGTTGGGATTTTGGACAATTTTGTCCTCTACTCCTTGTAAAAACTACAAAAACACCCTCCCATTTTTTCGAATTAAAATCAAAATTCTGGTTACCGTAATTTTATTCTAAAACTATTTCTGGTTTAATTTCAAATTGCATTAGTCAATTTTGAAAGATTCTCCATTTATTTTAATTATCTTAAAATTTATTCACAATATAAAATAAAAACATGATTTAAGATAGTTTTAGATAATTTTAAAATGAGTAAAAACTAAAAAATGGGTCTTAGTTTCTGGTGAGAATCAGGTTATTTACCCGCAACTCAAATTCATTTTTAGTTTTTATCCTTTTAAAATAAATCATGCTTTTATTTTATACCGTGAATAAAATTTTAATAACTTCAATTTTGTGTTGGAGCATAAATCCAAAATTATTACACGAAAATAAAATTTTAATAAAACTCAGGAAAATTTCAGCATAAATCCAAAAAACAAATATGAACTCAGGCTTAGCCACAAAAAATAAATACAATTACAATAAAAAATATAATTGAAAATTTTAAAAGTATAGAATCAAACTATTTAAATTTAAAAACAAGCTCGGCTTGAATAAACTCGATAAATTCGACGAGCCCGACAATTCCGAACAGGTCGCTCGAGCGTTTTAAAAGCCATCATTGTATGGACATGCATGTATGCATGTATGGTTGAAAAGATGGTGCTAAGCAGGATCATAGAAGGGACCAGAATAATTCAAAAGTTGGAGAAAGTGAAGTATTTTTAGAGAATCAACGAAAAGTTTCATGGATTTACATGAGAAGTGCATGGAAAGATGAGTTCACGACGTAATTAGAAAGCTAATGCCTCTGCTGGTCAGCATGACTTTTGGCATCAACCTGCAGGTCATTACAACTTTCAAGTGGCAATTAGCCATGGAGAGAGATATAAGTTTTTCCATGTTTTGCACGACTACCAATAAGCAGCACTGGATGTCAAGATTGCGACACGAAATTTACACGATTGAGCGGCAAGACTTAACCCAAAAAAGCAGTTCCACTTACGAGATTTATAAAGTTAATAGCCCCCAATCAACAATGGCCGTTCAACTTGTAAATATCTCCAATAACCCATCACATTAAACATACTTGCACGACAACGTTCTATTAATGTTAGGTTCAAGTCTGTGTCATCAATAGATCACGTCGGACACATAATTTGATCGCTTAGAAAAATAAAATTCATATTATTTTAAAAAGAGTAATTTTAGGACATTTTAAATAAAAAAAAATATGTTTTTCATTGGGGTCTGCATTCTCTAGTTTAAGATCGATCGTTGGATCTCCATTTCGAGATTCTTGATAAAGCTGAAGAAATTCTCAACCCATCAACTTCATGGCCTCCGAGTCAGCTTTTGTCAATGGAGAAATTTGAGTGGCTACCACTGCAGAATTCATGTGTTTGTGTATTTTCCCAAAAAACTTCAACGTGAATAGGGTTTTTTATTCCACATGAAATTATGGTTGTTAAAATTTGACGACTCTCTATTTTTCTTCCATTTAAGATGTGTTCTTTCTTTTCCTCTTTTCTTCTATACAATACTACAAAATTAAAGTCTTACGAAATTAGGGTACACCCCGGTTCAATTTAAATTTCATAAAAACCTATTAAATTTCAAAATATTCATGCAAAACAAAGATTTATAAAATTGTGATTTTAATAAATTTTAGGAAAGGAGACACATTTTTGTTGATTCTGGATATTGAAGTACACTTGGCATCCCATTTGCCTTCTTTTTCTACAATCTTTATGTTTGCATGTAAAATTAACTAATGCAATTTGAAATTAAATTAAAATAACAGTAGCTATGATTTTAATTTAAAAAAATGGGATGATGTTTCGTTGTTTTCACAAAGCTTAAGGACAAAATTGTCCAAAATACAAGCAAAATCCTCGAGATTCAAGATGATGGCCAGAAGTCCTTGCATGCCAACAGGCACTAGCCAGAAGTTCTTACATTTAATTGGAATTTTGATTTTAATTAAAAAAAATAGGATGGTGTTTTCGTAGTTTTCAAAACGATTAGAGGACAAACTTGTCCAAAATCCCAACGTCACAAAACCACTCCCTTATTCAGTTTCAGTCACCCCCAGTGACCACTCTTTTATTCAGCCACTCCTCTTGTTCCCGAGAGAGGGAGAAAATCAGACGAGAGAGAGAGAGAGATCGGAGAGGAGGGCTTTCCTCTCCAGAGAATCGGAGTGGAGGGCTTTGTTCCCGAGAGAATCAGAGTCAAAGGTAGGGCTTTGCCGAGGCCAATGTTCCAAAGGAAAGTGGAATCGCCGTTTATCTCGTCGGCTACGGGAATTATTTTCTGCCGGTCTCTTTTCCGAGGGCGACGACTGCCCTAAATGGCGCAACTTCGATTAGGTAACGCTTCCCTCATTTTCTTTTTCTGAACTCTTGATTTTCTTTTGTTCCTTGAGAATCCGATTTCTGAACCCTAAATTCCAGAAATTTTATTTATTGAAGTTTCGAAATCTGTTTAGTAAATATTCCGATCATAGTTTCATCTAAGTTTGACTCGATCCTGGGGATGTGAATCTAATTTGATTTCACCGTTTTCCCTCCTACGGGAACCTGGATTTCTGGAAAATTTTTGAATGGTTCTTATATGATTAGTCATCGATTTATATAATCTGATACGTTATGATCTCTCCTTGTTCTTAAGCTGAAAAAATAAAATTCCATTTGGACCAATTCCAAAGGTTGGTAAAAAGTTGTAGAATTAGAAAGGCCTCTCTCGGATTTGATTCTACGTTGATGTTACTGTATTTTTGCCTTAGTTGATTTGTGGATATGGCTGTTTGGCTAGAAAAAAAGGGTAAAAATCAGCTTATTGACCAAATCTTAATTTTTACTTCAATTGTTTTGTTGCCCGCTTCCCTTCAATTACTTGTAAATATTTGGAATCTAGATACGACGCTATAGTTGTGTACATTGGAGTAGGATAAGAGATAATAAATAACAGAGAAGACTATGGGAAAGAAAATATTAAAGTAGGGGGAAAGAAATGAAATGGTATACTAGAATAAGGATAAGAAGTCCATTTAGGTCCATAGTCTACCATATTTAAAGGTTCCTTTGGTAAGATAATATAACTTTATTTTTCTTCTAGATTTCTCAATTTGAATATGTGTTCATGGCTTTCATGGTGACACAATTATTATCTATACCTTCACCAACAAGTTTTTTTGCGACTTCTTCGTATGAAAAGATGTTTCACTTGTAGTGAAGGTACTACCACATTTTTAATGCTTCCACGAATGATATGAACTTTTATATTCAAGTTTAAAATTTTAGTAGTCAAAATAAATTTTTTTCTCTTATCTATGAAGTTATTACGCAGCCAATTATAGATTTCATATCCAAAAAACCCTAGTTTTTCCCACCTTCAATTAGAGATAGTTGATGTGTATAGTACTACTTTCTAGGTTGGTGGATAACTTTAAAAGCTAGTTTTTCCCAACTTCAATTAGAGATAGTTGATGTGTATAGAACTATTTTCTAGGGTGGTGGATAACTTTAAAAGGAAAGAATGTCATTATGTATATAATTGATGACTAGGTAAACCTACTTGCTTGATGATGTTAGCCTTCAAGCGAGTACTTTTTTCTTTAACTTTTTATTACCGTTTCAAATGTCATACTTATTACATTACTTTTCATTATTATATTTTATAATGATTATACAAGTTGGATCGCTTATCTTGTTTTTTTCTTGTTATCAAGTGTTTTTGTATCCTACTATTGAACGATCATGCTTGATTTTTTATTTATTTGCTATTTTAAATGCTTGAATTCTCTAGTTCTTTGTTAAAATTTAATGGTATTTATAGTTTCTTAAAATTTTGTGAAACAAATTCAAAATTTAATTAAAAAATCAAAACTCTTAATATTTTGTGATGAAATCATTACATACAAGAATAAAAAAATATTTAAGAATAAAAAAGATTGAATCCTAGATATGCATATCCAACTTAAAAAAATACTAAAACTTAATTAATTGACGTATGCAATCAAACTTTAAATGTTAAAAAATTTCTTAAAATCTCAACTAATTGTTACAAATCATATTTGTTACATAAAATTAGTTTAGAATATATAAATAAGATTTCGCTCAATTCTATTATTCCTTTATATTATTATCTAATTCACTAGACTAGAACTAGAAACTTTAAGGAAATATCAAAAAGCAAAATTATTATTTTCTACTTAATCAGACTTTGCTTCAAAGAGAAGATGCAAATACTGTTTTATATTGTGTTTATGACTTTCTTTTTTATAGTAAAATCATTACAGCCAAGAATCTCAAAATTTTTAAAATAATCAAAGTGGTTGAATCCTATATATGCAAATTAGATTTTTACACCACTTCTCCCTCTTTTTATCGCCCTCTCTCTTCATTTGTCTCTCTTCCTCAAACTCTCTCCCTCTGTCTACCCATTCTCTCCCCCCAACCCTCTCTCTTTCTCCCTCTTGTTCTCTCTCTCCCTCCCTCTCTCCTTCTCTCCTTCTCTATCTCTCAATCTTATACCTCTCTTACTCTCTCTCTCTCTCTCTCTCTCCTTTGATTAGTCTCTCCCCCTTCTCGTGCAGACACTCTCTCCCCCTTTCTCACTCCCCCTTTCTCACTCCCTTGCTCATTCCCTCCCTCTCTTTTTCCCCCTATCCTTTTCATTTTCTCTTCCACCTTGTCGTTATCCCTCTCTTCCTCTCCCTCTGTCACTCTCTCCGATTCCCTCTCTCCCACTCTCTATTGCTTGCATTTCTCTCCCCCTCTCTCCATCTCTCTCTCCCTCTCTCAATCTCTCACATTGTCCCTCTCCCTTCATCCATCTTTCTCTGTCTCTTCCCCTCTCCCTTTATCTCTTTGTCCCTCTCTCTCCCTATCCCTTTCTCTCTCCTATTCTCTCCTTCTCTCTCTCTCTCTCTCCCCCTCTGCTCTTCTCTCTCCAAATCTTTGTCTCACTCTCGCTCTCACTCTATCTTTCTACCTCCTCTCTCTCTTCCTCTTTCCATCTTTCTCTTTCTCTCTCTCTAACTTTCCCTCTCGCTCGCTCTCCCTCCCTTTCATTTTATACCCCTAACTTTCACACTCTCTCTCTTATTCTCTTTGTTTGTCCCTCTCTCCTTCTCTCGCCTCCTTCTCTCTTCTTCTCTCTTGCTCCCCCTTCCACCCTCTCTCTCTCTCTCTCTCTCTCTCTCTTTCTTGCTCGCTCTCTTTCTCTCTCTCCCCTCTATCTTTCTTTGGCTCTCTCACACTTTGTCTCCCTTTCACCCTTACTCTTTCCCTCTCTTTTGGTCTGTCTCCTTCTTTCTCTCCCTCTTCTTCTCTCCTCAATCTCTCTCTCTTCGTCTCCTTCTCTCACTCTACATCTTATCTCTCTCGGTTGCTCTCTCCCTTTGTCTTCCCTCTCTTACTCTCTCTCTCTTGTTCTATTAGTCTCTCTCCCGTTCTCCTACTCTCATTTTCTACCTCCCTTTCCCTCTCCCTTTCTCTCTTATTCTCTCTCTCCCATGCCCCTTCTCTCCCTCCCTCTCTCTCTCTCTCTCTCTCTCCCCCCTTATCCCTTTCATTTTCAATCTCTCTCCTTATCTTTGTCGCCCCCCTCTCTTTCCATCTCCCTATCTCCCCCCATATATTTCTCTCTCCCTCCCTCCATCCCTCTCTCACCGTATCTCGTTCATTGTCTCTCTCCCTCCCTCACTCTCTATCTCCTCCTCTCCCTTTATCTCTCTATCCCTCCCTCTCCCTCTATATCTCCCTCACTCTCTCTTTCTCCTAATCTCTGTCTCTCCCTAACTCTCACTCTCTCTCTCTTTCTCAACCTTTATATCTTCAATCTCCGTCTTATCCTTCTCTCCTTTCTCTTCCCCCCCCTCTCTCTCTCTCTCTCTCTCTCTCTCTCTCTCTCTCTTTTGTTTGATTAATCTCTATCCTTTCTCGCACACACACACTCTCTCCCTCTCTCACTCGCCCATTCCTTCCCCCTAGACCTTTCATTTTCTCTTCCCCTATCTCTCTCTTTCTATCTCTTCGCCTCTTTCCCCCTCTCCATCTCTCTCCCTTTCGATCCTCTCCCTCTCTCTATCCCCCCACACACATACACACGCGCACACACACACTCTCTCTCTCTCTTTATCCCTCTCCTGCTCTCTCTCTTTTTTCTCACTATCCCTCTCTATCTCTGTGCCCATCTCCCTATTTTCATCTCTCTTTCTCCATCCCTTTTTTTCTTTGTCCGTCACACTCTCTCTCCTTTTTTTTCTCTGTCACCATCTCTATCGCCTTATCCTTTCCTCTCTCTCCGGTCCTCTCCCTACTTCTTTCTCTTTGTTCTCTCTCTTTGGCTCACTCTCTCACACTCACTCTCTCTCCCTGTGTTTCCTTCTCTTCTCTTTATCTACTTCCTTCTCTCTCTCCCTTTTACTTTTTTGTGTTCTCCTCTCTTCCTTTTACCTATCCCTCTCGCCACCGGTCTCTCTCCCTCTCTATCCCTCTGGCTCTATCCCTCTTTCTCTCCCTCTCCCTCTCTCTCCCATACACTCTCTCTTCCTCTCTTTTTCTCTGTCCAAATCTTTGTCTCTCCCCCACTCTCCCTTTATCTCCATACCTTTTTTTTCTCTCTCTCTCTCCCTTCTCTGGCGCTCCCTCCCTCTCATTCTATCCCCCTCACTTTTGTGCTTCTCTCTCTTATTCTCTCCCTCTCCCTCTCCTTATCCCTTTCTCTTTATTGATCTCTGTAGGTTTAGTGTTCAGAGTTCAGGGTTTATGGTTGAGGGTTCTAGGATTCAAGGATTTAGAGTTGCATTTTTTTACATTTTAGGGTTTAAGGTGCAAGGTTCTAGGGTTCAAGGTTCAAAGGTTTAGGGTTCCAGGGTTCCAATGTTAACAGTTAGGGTTTAGGGTTCCAAGCTTTAGTGTTCAAGGGTTCAGGGTTTGTTGTTATAGATTCAAGGGTTTGAGGGTTCAGGATTCACAATTCAGAGGGATACAGGGTTAAGGGTTTAAGGTTCCAAGATTAAGGGTTCCAGGTTTTAAGATCTCATGGTTTAGGATTTAAGAAGGGTTCAAGGGTTGAAGTTTTCAAGGTTACGGGGTCCATTATTTTAGTATTTAGGGTTCAGGTTTAATGGTTCAGGGTTCAGGGTTCATGGTTTAAGGGTTCCACAGTTCACGTTTTAAGGGTTCCAGCGTTCCAGACTTCAGGGTTTAAAGTTCAAGGTTCCAGTGTTTCAAGCTTCCAGGTTCCATGGTTCACAGTTTAGGGTTTATTATGCCAATGTTCAAGGTTCAAGGTTCTAGGATTCCAGGGTTCATGGTTTAGGGTTTAAAGGTTTTGGATTCTAGGGTTAAAGGTTCATGGTACTAGGGTTTAAAGTTCCATCGTTCAGAGTTTAGAGGTTTAGGGTTCCAATGTTAGAGAGTCCCAAGTTCAGAGTTCAAAGGTTCAGTATTAAGTGTTTCAAGGTTCAAGGTTCTAGGATTCAGAGTTCCGGGGTTTAGGGTATATAGTTCCAGGGTTGAGGGTTCTAGGTTTCCATGGTTCGGGGTTCAGATTTGAGGGTTTAGGGTTGAGGTTCCAGGGTTCAAGGTCCTAGAGAGTTCTAAGGTTTTAAGGTTAGAAGTTCAAAGTTTGGTGTTCAAGGGGTTCTAGGATCCAAAGTTCAAGGTTCACAGTTTAAAATTTTTGGGTTCAAGGGTTTGGGTTTTAAGAATCAAGGGTCTAGGCTTCCTAAGCCCTAGTTTAGGTTTCAAGATTCTAGGGTTTGGGGTTCCAGAGTTCTTTGGTTCAGCGTTCTAGGTCCTAAGGTTCAGGGTTCCAGGATTTCAAGGTTGAAGGTTTAATGTTTAGGGTTTCGAGTTTCAAGGTTCAAGGTTTAATGATTCAAGGTTCTGGGGTTCCAGCGTTCACAGTTCAAGATTTAGAGTTCCAGGCTTCAAGGGTTAAGGTTCTAAAGTTCCAAGGATCCAGGGTTCAGAGTTCCAAGGTTCAGGGTTCAGGGTTCCAAGGTTCCAAAGTTTAAGGTTCATGGTTCTAGGGTTTCGGTTCCAAGGTTACAAAGTTCCAGGGTTTTGGGGTTCAGGTTTAAGATTTAGTGTTTAGGAGTTAGGGTTATAGGTTCTACGATTCAAGGTTTCAAAACTGAGGTTTCAGGGTTCAAGGTTCAAGGTTCAAGGTTCAAGGTTCAAGGTTCTAGGATTCAGGGTTCAAAGTTTAGGGTTCCAAGGTTCCAAGGTTTAAGGTTCATGGTTCAAGATTTAGGGTTATAGGGTTCAAGGTTTCCGGGGTTAAAGGTTCAGGGTTTAAGGGATTCTAGGATTTGAGGGTTCTAGGGTTTAAGAGTTCTAATAGTCAAATGAACAAAAAACTTAGGTTAGAGAAGGTTGTACATTCAAAACTAAACGTTACTTAGTCACTAAGAAACCTTTTTAAGATTGTTGAATTCATAAGATAAACTTTATTAAATAGTTATATTGAAATGCAATTTAGTAACTAATAGTCAAATGAAAAAAAAATTGAGGTTAGAGAAGGTTGTACATTGAAAAGTAAACATTGCTTATTCACTAAGAAACCTTACTGAGGTTGTCAAATTCATAAGATAAACCTTGTTAAATAGTTATATTAACATGAAATTCAGTCATTTATAGTCTAATATACAAAAAACTGAGGTTAGAGAAGAGTGTACAATAAAAGCTAAACGTTACTCAGTAACTAAGAAACCTTCTTGAGGTTGTCGAATTCATTAGACAAACCTTGCTAAATAGTTATATTGACATGAAATTCAGTCACTAATAGTCAAATGAACAAAAAATTAAGGTTAGAGAAGGGTATACACTCAAAACTAAATGTTACTTAGTCGCTAAGAAACTTTCATGAGGTTGTCAAATTCATAAGATAAACCATGTTAAATAGTTATATTGACATGAAATTCACTCACTAATAGTCAAATGAACAAAAAATTAACCGTTAGAGAAGGGTTTACACTCAAAACTAAATGGTACTTAGTCGCTAAGAAACTTTCCAGAAGTTGTCAAATTCATAAGATAAACCTTGTTAAATAAATATATTGACATGAATACAGTCATTTATCGTCAAATATAAAAAAAGCTGAGGTTAGAGAAAGGTGCACACTCAAAACTAAATGTTACCCAGTCGCTAAGAAACTTTCCTGAGGTGGTCGAATTCATAATATAAACCTTGTTAAATAGTTATATGACATGAAATTAAGTCACTAATAGTCAAATGAACAAAAAACTAAGGTTAGAAAACAGTGTACACTCAAAACTAAATGTTACTTTGTCGCTAGGAAACTTTCCTGAGGTTGTGGAATTCATAAGATAAACCTTGTTAAATAGTTATATTGACATGAAATTCAGTCACTGATAGTCAAATGAACAAAAAATTAAGGTTAGAGAATGGTGTACACTTAAAACTAAATGTTACTTAGTCGCAAAGAAACTTTCCTGAGGTTGTCAAATTCATAAGATAAACCTTGTTAAATTGTTATAATGATATGAAATTCAGTCATTAATAGTAAAATGAACAAAAAACAAAGGTTAGAAAAAAAGGTGTACATTCAAACCTAAGCCTTTCTTAGTCACAAAGAAACCTTCCTATGGTTGTCAAATTCATAAGATAAACCTTGTTAAATAGTTATATTGACATGAAATTCAGTCACTAAGTCAAATGAACAAAAATTAAGGTTAAAGAATGGTGTGCACTCAAAACTAACTGTTACTCAGTCGCTAAGAAACTTTCTTGAGGTTGTCAAATTCATAAGATAAGCTTTGTTAAATAGTTATATTGACATGAAATTAAGTCACTAGTAGTCAAATGAACAAAAAACTAAGGTTAGAGAAAGGTGTACATTCAAAACTAAATGTTACTTAGTCACTAAGAAACCGTCTTGAGATTGTCGAATTCATAAGATAAACTTTGTTAAATAGTTATATTGAGATGCAATTCAGTCACTAATAGTCAAATGAACAAAAAATAAACGTTAGAGAAAGTTGTACATTAAAAAATAAACGTTACTTAGTCACTAGGAAACCTTCATGAGGTTGTCAAATTCATAAGATAAATCTTGTTAAATAGTTATATTGACATGAAATTGAGTCACAAATAGTCAAATGAACAAAAAATTAAGGTTAAAGAAAGTTGTACACTCAAAACTAAATGTTACTTAGTCGCTAAGAAACTCTATTGAGGTTGTCGAATTCATAAGGTAAACTATGTTAAATAGTTATATTGACTTGAAATTCAGTAACTAATAGTTAAATGAACAAAAAATTGAGGTTAGATAAAGATGTACATTCAAAACTAAACGTTACTCAGTAACTAAGAAACCTATATGAGGTTGTCAAATTCATAAGATAAACCTTGTTAAATAGTTATATTAACATGAAATTCAGTCATTTATAGTGTAATACACAAAAAACTGAGGTTAGAGAAGAGTGTATACTTAAAACTAAACGTTACTCGGTAACTAAGACACCTTCATGAAGATGTCGAATTCATCAGATAAACCTTGTTAAATAGTTATATTGACTTGAAATTCAGTAACTAATAGTCAAATGAACAAAAAATTGAGGTTAGATAAAGGTGTACATTCAAAACTAAACGTTACTTAGTCACTAAAAAACATAACTGTGGTTGTCAAATTCATAAGATNTAAGATAAACCTTGTTAAATAGTTATATTGACATGAAATTCAGTTATTAATAGTCAAAAGAACAAAAAATTAAGGTTAGAGAAGAGTGTACATTCAAAACTAAACGTTACTTAGTCACTATAAAACCTTCTTAAGTTTGTCAAATTCATAAGATTGCGAAAAAATGCCTTTTTTTTTCCTATTTTTCTTCTTTGTACTCGTTTTAACACAATATTCGTGCTTAAAAGCACCAACCACTCTTCTTATAACTTTTTTTCTGTTGCAATGAAACTTTTGAAACAATTTTGAGCCCGAACCTGACGTTAAATTTTTTTTACTTAGTGACTAAGTAATCAAAATGCCTCGCTATTACCTTGTAATTCCCTCGCCTTCACATAGTGACCGAAGTTTCTGATGGTTATTTTTTCTTACTTGTTTTTGTTGGCTTTAAAAGTGTTTTTAAAGCAATCAATTGTTTTTGATGATAACTACGTAAGATGAGCGTGAAAGATAAATTAAACACCTTACAATGCTTAAATTAGACTTATCCATTCATGAAAAATACCCTATTTGAAGGGTACAATTAAAGTCTAACGATTTGGTTAAGTGATGTAGAAATTTCATATATATATGCCGTTTGTGTCGACCCTTAGTGTGTTTGTGTCGACCCTTGTACAATCCAGAAACTTAGCGTTCTTAGTTTGTGTCGACCCATAGATTTTGTGTCGACCCTTGTACAATCCAGAAGCTCAGCCTTTCAGTGATTGTTTCGACCCTTAGAGTGTTTGTGTCGACCCCTGTTAAAAAAAGAGAGGCGAGTCATTCCCTGTGTTGACCCACCTATAAATTGTGTGTCGACCCAAATAGGCAGTGCAACGTGTATATTATGTCGACCTCAGAGAAGAGTTTGTGTCGACCTCAGAGAAGAGTTTGTGTCGACCTTACCATATTCCATGTGTCGACCCCTCGTAGCTGAGCCTCTTGTCCGCAACTACATTTGTGTCGACCTCAGAAATTCAGAGAACAAATTGTGTCGACCGCTCAGAGAACAGAAAGAATAGATTTGTGGAGAAACAATACTTGTGTTGACCCAACCTACATTTGTGTCGACCCCAACAATTTCCAGAGAAGATTTTGTGTCGGCCCCAACAACATTGTGTCGACCCAAATCGGCAGATCAGCACCAACGGTCAGAATATTCTCAACGGCTATATTCTTGATGTGTCTACCGGCTAGTGCTTGTGTCGACCCAAACAAGATTTGTGTCGACCTAACTGGACAGATCTGAAGCGATCTCATTTGAAAAAAGAGATTTTTGACGAAGAGAAATCACGCTCAAGCTATGCTAAATTTATTTTCAAATATCTCTCTTACTCTCTCATCATTGTATTCATCTTTGATCATCATTCTTGTGATCGAGATAGTCGGTTTAGAAATCGCAAACTTCCTAAACACTCTTGTTCAGGAATTCATTGTAAAAGGGGTGACGTTCCTTTAAGAAAAGAGTCATTGTAAAAGGGGTGACGCTCTTTCAAGAAAAGAGTCAAAATGTTTAGTTGACACCCGTAAGTCAATCGAAGTGAAGCTCAAGGTTTGAGCGAGAAAGATCTTCAAGGAGGTACCTTGAAGCGCGGACGTAAGCAAGGTTGGCCGAACCGCGTTACCAATCCGGTGTCACTCTCTTACTCTAAACTCTTATTTATTTGTTTAAGTATTCCGCACTAGAGTTTAGAAATAACTAAATAATTTGCACGAACTTACTTAGTAAACAAAAAAGTTTAGTTAACCTAATTCACCCTCCACTTAGGTTAATCTCGATCCTACAATTGGTATCAGAGAGAAGTTTTTTTTTAAATTGATTAACCTATATTTGCTGTTGTTTTTGAGTAAATTGAATTATGGCTTTTAGTATGAACAACTCACACACAGTGGGTCAATCTATTACTAGACCTCTACTATTTGATGGTAATAACTATGTGTATTGGAAGACTAGGATGAGAATCTTTGTCCAAGCTATGGACTATAGTGTATGAAATATAATTGAAAATGGTCCATACATGCCTACCAAAACTGAGAATGACATTAATATACTTAAACTGAGTAATGAATATGTGAGAATGACTTAAGGAAATTAAGTCTAATTGCCAAAACAATGAACACCTTGTACTGTGCCTTAAATGATGATGAATTCAATAGAGTACAAGGTTGTGATAATGCTCGAGAAATTTGGCGATTACTCGAGGCAATCCATGAAGTGACAAACCAAGTAAAAGAAAACAAATTAAGTATGCTTGTGCATGAATATGAATTATTTTCTATGCAAAATGATGAATTGGTTAGTTCCATATTTACAACTAACATTACTAATGGGTTAAAAGTGTTTGGTAAAGTTTATACAGACGAAGAATGTGCTAGAAAAATTCTTCGAGTTCTTCCAAGAGTATGACAACCAAAAGTAACCGCCATCCAAGAGGCTAAAGACGTCAAGAATTTAAAAATTGAGGAACTTATCGGATCTTTAATGAATCATGAGATTACGATGAAAGCTAATGAGAAAGAAGCAAATAGGGAGAAGGAACTAACTAAGAGAAATGACATTGCACTCAATGCATCATCTAGCAAACAAGAGAAAACCAAAAACGAAAGTGAAGATGATGATGATGAGTTGGACCTCCTATCGAGGAGATTCAAAAAGTTCTTCAAGAAGAAAAGGATGGATGCAAGACGTCCTTCAAAGAAAGAGAAAACATCTGATGACTAAGAAAAGGAAGTCAAATGCTATGAGTGTGAGAAATCAGGACACTACAAGTCCGATTGTCCAAAAATCAAGAAGCCTTACAAGCACAACAAGAAGAAGGCTATGAAAGCAACATGAGATGATAGCGAAAGTGCAACCTCTTCTGAGGATAAAGAGGTGACAAACATGTGCTTCATGGCAAAGGAAGACAAGGTACACATCTCCTCTAGTGATAGTGATAGTGATTTTGATGATAATGAGGATATTATGAGTACTTTCAACGCCCTGCTTGATGATTTTGACATGCTAAAAAATAAGTATAAGCAATTGAAAATGGAGCATGTTGCACTAGTTAAGACACATGATAGTTGTAGAACCGTTGTGCACGATGAGTTGGAGACATTAAAGAAAAAGAACCTTGACTTGAATGATATAGTTCTCAAGTTTACTAACGGTAGTAAGAACTTGAACATGCTTTTAGGAAGTCAAAGGGTGACATTTAAAAAGGCCGGCATAGGTTATGAATCACATGTTAAGCAAAAGAACTATAAGAACTTCTTTGTGAAACCTAGTGCTTGCAACAAATGCAATAGAATAAGACACCAAGCTTTTACTTGACCTGTGAACTCTAAAGTTAGAAAATCAAAGGTTGTTGAGAAATGGGTTCCCAAAGGAACAAATGCTAACTCTATAGGACCCAAAATGGTTTGGGTACCTAAGAAACTTGTTTGATTTGTCATGTAAGTGGAAGATGGTCCCATGAAGAATTTTTGGCTTCTCGATAGCGGTTGCTCGAGACTCATGTCGGGTGATCCATCAAAATTTGTATCAATCAAGCAAAAAAGATGAATGTTTCATTTGGGGAAATCATAAAGGGAAAATTTTTGGCTTTGAAAATTTCAGTAATCCTTCCTCCCCTTTATTTGAAAATGCTTTGCTGGTTCATGGATTAGAACACAATTTTTTAAGTATAAGCCACTTGTGTATCAAATGTTAAAGAGTTATTTTTGAGTCTAAAAGCTTGCATGATTGATGGTAGTTCAAATGGTAAAATTCTTTTCATAGGATGTAGAAGGGAAAATATTTATGCTTTTGATATGAATAATGTATCTTGTTAAGATATCATTTTATCAAAGATCGCGTCCAAAAAGGAGATATTATCTTGAAATTTGTCAAGTCAAGTGATCAATTAGATGATATATTGACTAAACCCTTGGACGAAAAGACCTTCAATGAAATTAGAATTAGATTGGGAGATTCTATATATTAATGTCTTCGATTATTCTTTTTGATAATGTGAATGGGGGAGAAAATAAAATGCATAAGTTATGGGGGAGCAATAATTTGTATCAATAATTTGTATGGGAGAACAATTTATCTTTTATACATGCTATGTCTATGGGGGAACAATTTATCTTTCAAAAGTTTTTGTCATCATCAAAAAAGGGAAGATTGTTAGCTTTAAAAGTGTTTTTAAAGAAATCAATTGTTTTTTATGATAACTATGTAAGATGAGCGTGAAAGATAAATTAAACACCTTACAATGCTTAAATTACACTTATCCATTAATGAGAAATACCCTATTTGAAGGGTACAATTAAGTATAACGATTTGGTTAAGTGATGTAGAAATTTCATATATATATGCCGTTTGTGTCGACCCTTAGTGTGTTTGTGTCGACCCTTGTACAATCCAGAAACTTAGCATTCTTAGTTTGTGTCGACCCATAGATTTTGTGTCGACCCTTGTACAATCCAGAAGCTCAGCCTTTCAGTGATTGTGTCGACCCTTAGAGTGTTTGTGTCGACCCCTGTTAAAAAAAGAGAGGCGAGTCATTCCCTGTGTCGACCCACCTATAAATTGTGTGTCGACCCAAATAGGCAGTGCAACATATATATTGTGTCGACCCATCTGAACTGATTGTGTCGACCTCAGAGAAGAGTTTGTGTCGACCTTACCATATTCTATGTGTCGACCCCTCGTAGCTGAGCCTCTTGTCCGCAACTACATTTGTGTCGACCTCAGAAATTCAGAGAACAAATTGTGTCGACCGCTCAGAGAACAGAAATAATTGATTTGTCGGAGAAACAATCCTTGTGTCGACCCAACCTACATTTGTGTCGACCCCAACAATTTCCAGAGAAGATTTTGTGTTGACCCAAATTGGCAGATCAACACCAACAGTCAGAATATTCTCAACGGCTATATTCTTGATGTGTCTACGTGCTAGTGCTTATGTTGACCCAAAAAAGATTTGTGTCGACCCAACTGGACAGATCAGCAGCAAATCTATAAATAGATGAAGCGATCTCATTTGAAAAAAAGAAGTTTTTGACTAAGAGAAATCACGCCCAAATTCTGCCAAATTTATTTTCAAATATCTCTCTTACTCTCTCATCATTCTCTCATCATTGTATTCATCTTTGATCATCATTCTTGTGATCGAGAGAGTCGGTTTAGAAACCACAAACTTCCTAAACACTCTTATTGAGGAAATCATTGTAAAATGGGTGACACTCCTTCAAGAAAAAAGTCATTGTAAAATGGGTGATGCTCCTTCAAGAAAAAAGTCAAAAGGTTTGGTTGACACCTGTAAATCAATCGGAGTGAAGCTCAAGGTTTGAACGAGAAAGATCTTCAAGGAGGTACCTTGAAGCGCGGACGTAGGCAAGGTTGGCCAAACCGCGTTACCAATCCGATGTCAATCTCTTACTCAAAATTCTTATTTATTTGTTTAAGTATTCCACACTAGAGTTTAGAAATAACTAAACAATTCGCACGAACTTGACTTAGTAAACGAAAAAGTTTAGTTAACCTAATTCACCCCCCACTTAGGTTAATCTCGATCATGCAGTTTTCCCTCATACATACACTTGACAGCCAAAGACGAAGATTGATGGCTCTTGGAACCTTGAACGGGTCCATTTAGACAAGTAAACAGTCTTGGAATTAGTGCAAAAAATGTCATTTTTTTCCTATTTTTCTTCTCTGTACTCATTTTAACACCAGATTCTTGGGTAAAAGCACCAACTAGTCTTGTTAGAACTTTTTATGTTGCAATTAAACCTCTAGAACGATTTGGAGCCGAACCCAACATTAAAAAAAGTTTACTTTGTGACCAATTAATCAAAATGACTTGCGATTACATTGTCATTCTCACGACTTAACATAGCAACCGAAGTTTTCAATAGTTATTTTTTCTTACTTGTTTCTCCTCATACATACACTTGACAGCCAAAGACGAAGATTGGCTTCTCTCTAAACTCAAAATAGGTCCATTTAGACAAGAAACCAACCCTAAAATCAGTGCGAAAAAATAATTTTTTTTCCTCTTTTTCTTCTCTATACTCGTTTTAACACTAGATTCATGCATAAAAGCACCAACAACTCTTGTTGTAAGCTTTTTATGTTGCAATTAAACTTTTAGAACGATTTGGAGTCATAACCCGACGTTGAGAAAAGTTTACTTTGTGACTAAGTAATCAAAATGACTTGTTATTACCTTGTCATTCCCACGCATTCACATAGCGACCGAAGTTTTCGATGGTTATTTTTTCATACTTGTTTATGCTTATACATACACTTGACAGCCGATGACGAAGGTTGACTCCTTACGGAACCCGGAATGGGTCAATTTAGACAAGAAAATCGCCCTAAAATTAGTTTAAAAAAATGCCTTTATTTCCTTCCTTTTCTTCTATGTACTTGTTTTAACACCGGATTCGTTCGTTAAAGCACCAACCACTCTTGTTATAACTTTTTTATAATGCAATTAAACTTTTTGGACGAATAAGAGTCCGAACCTGACGTTGAAAAAAAATTACTTGGTGACCAATTAATCAAAATGCCTTGCTATTACCTTGTCATTCCCACGCCTTCACATAGCGACCAAAGTCTTCGATGGTTATTTTTTCTTACTTGTTTTCCCCTCATACATACTTTTGACAGCCGAGGACCAAGATTGACTTCTCTCGGAACCCAGAACGGGTCTCATTTGGACAAGTAACCAGCCCTAAAATTAGTGCGAAAAAATGCTTTTTTTTTTTCTTATTTTTCTTCTTTGTACTCGTTTTGACACTAGATTCATCCGTAAAAGCACCAACCACTCTTGTTATAATTTTTTTATGTTGTAATTAAACTTTTGGAACGATTTGGAGCACGAACTTGACGTTGAAAAAAGTTTACTAGGTGACCAAGTAATCAAAATGCCTTTCTATTACCTTGTTTTTCCCATGCCTTCATATAGCGACTGAAGTTTTCGATTGTTATTTTTTCTTAAATTTTTATCCTTATACATACACTTGAAAGCTGAGGACGAATATTGGCTCCTCTCGGAACCCAGAATGAGTCCCATTTAGACACGTAACCAGCCCTAAAATTAGTTCGAAAAAATGCTTTTTTTTTTCTTTTTTTTCTTCTATGTACTCGTTTTAACACTAGATTCGTGCGTAAAAGCACCAACTACTCTTGTTATAACATTTTTGTGTTGCAATTAAACTTTTGGGACGATTTGGAGCCCGAACCCGACGTTGAAAAAAGTTTACTTGGTGACCAAGTAATCAAAATGCCTTGCTATTACCTTGTCATTCCCACCTCGTCACATAGCGACCGAAGTTTCTGATTGTTATTTTTTCTTACTTGTTTCCCCTCATACATATACTTGACATCGGAGGACGAAAATTGGATCATCTCAGAACTCAGAACGGGTCCATTTAGACAAGTAACCAGCCCCTAAAATTAGTGCAAAAAAATGCATTTTTCCCTTTTTCTCTTATATGTACTCGTTTTAACAATAGATACGTGCGTAAAAGCACCAACCACTCTTGTTATCACTTTTTTATGTTGCAAGTAAACGTTTGGGACGATTTGGAGCTCGAACCTGATGTTGAAAAAGATTACTTGTTGACCAAGTAATCAAAATGCCTTGCTATTACCTTGTCATTCTCACGTGTTCACATAGCGACCGAAGTTTCCGATAATTATTTTTTCTTACTTGTTTCCCCTCATACATATACTTGACATCGGAGGATGAAGATTGGATCCTCTTAGAACTCGGAACAAGTCCATTTAGACAGCTAACCAGTCCCTAAAATTAGTGCAAAAAAATGCCTTTTTTCTCTTTTTCTCTTATCTGTACTCGTTTTAACAATAGATACGTGCGTAAAAGCACCAACCACTCTTGTTATAACTTTTTTATGTTGCAATTAAACTTTGGGAACGATTTGATGCACGAACCTGACGTTGAAAAAAGTTTACTTGGTAACCAAGTAATCAAAATGCCTTGCTATTACCTTGTCATTCCCACGTCTTCACATAGCGATCGAAGTTTTCGATGGTTATTTTTTCTTACTTGTTTCCCCTCATACATACACTTGACATCGGAGGACAAAGATGGACTCCTCTCTGAATCCGTAACGGATCCATTCAGACATGTAACCAGCCCCTAAAATTAGTGCAAAAAAATGCATGTTTTTCATTCTTTCTCTTATCTGTTCTTATTTTAACACCAGATATGTCTTTAAAAGCACCAACCACTCTTGTTATAACTTGTTTATATTGTAATTAAACTTTTGGGACGATTTGGACCCCGAACCCGACGTTGAAAAAAGTATACTTGGTGACCAAGTAATCAAAATGCCTTGCTATTACCTTGTCATTCCCACGTCTTCACATAGCGATCAAAGTTTCTGATAGTTATTTTTTTTACTTGTTTCCACTCATACATACACTTGACATTGGAGGACGAAGATTGGCTCCTGTCGGAACCAGGAATGGGTCCATTCAGACAGATAACTAGCTCCTAAAATTAGTGCAAAAAAATGCCTTTTTTCCCGCTCTCTCTTATCTGTACTTGTTTTAACACAAGATACGTGCGTAAAAGCATCAACAACTTTTATTATAAATTTTTTATGTTGCAATTAACCTTTTGGGACTATTTAGAGCCCGAACACGACGTTGAAAAAAGTTTTCTTGGCGACCAAGTAATCAAAATGCCTTGCTATTACCTTGTCATTCCCACGTCTTCACATAGCGACCGAAGTTTCCGATGGTTATTTTTTCTTACTTGTTTCCCCTCATACATACACTTTACATCGGAGGACAAACATTGGCTCCTATCGGAACCTGGAACGAGTCCATTCAGATGAGAAACTAGACCATAAAATTAATGCAAAAAAATGCATTTTTTTCCTCTTTCTCTTATCTGTACTCGTTTTAACACAAGATACGTGTGTAAAAGCACCAACCACTCTTGTTATCACTTTTTTATGTTGCAATTAAACTTTTGGGACGATTTGGAGCCCAAACCCGACGTTGAAAAAAGGTTACTTAGTGACCAAGTAATCAAAATGTCTTGCTATTACCTTGTCATTCCCACCTCTTCACATAGCGACCGAAGTTTTCGATGGTTATTTTTTCTTACTTGTTTCCCCTCATACATACACTTGACATCAGAGGACCAAGATTGCCTCCTCTCAGAAACCAGAACGGGTTCATTCAGACAAGTAACTAGCCCCTAAAATTAGTGCAAAAAAATGCATTTTTTTCCTCTTTCTCTTATATGTACTCGTTTTAACACAAGATACGTGCGTAAAAATACGAATCACTCTTGGTATAACTTTTTTATGTTGCAATTAAACTTTTGGGACCATTTGGAGCCCGAACCTGTGGTTGAAAAAAGTTTACTTGGTGACCAAGTATTCAAAATACCTTCCTATTACCTTGTCATTCTCACGTCTTCACATAGCGACCGAAGTTTCCAATGGTTATTTTTTCTTACTTGTTTCCCCTCATACATACACTTGACACCGAAGGACGAAGTTTGGCTCCTCTCAAAACCCGGAACGCGTCCATTCAGACAAGTAACCAGCCCCAATAATTACTGCGAAAAAATGCATTTTTCACTCTTTCTCTTATCTGTATTCGTTTTAACAAGAGATCGTGCGTAAAAACACCAACCACTCTTGTTATAACTTTTTTATGTTGCAATTAAACTTTTGGGACAATTTAGAGCCCGAACCTATGGTTGAAAAAAGTTTACTTGGTGACCAAGTATTCAAAATGGCCTGCTATTTCCTTGTCATTCCCACGTCTTCACATAGCGACCGAAGTTTCCGATGGTTATTTTTTCTTCCTTATTTCCCCTCATACATACACTTGACACCGGAGGACGAAGATTGACTCCTCTCAGAACCCGGAACGCGTCCATTCAGACAAGTAACCAGCTCCTAAAATTACTGCAAAAAAATGCATTTTTTTCTTATTTCTCTTATATGTACTCGTTTTAACAACAGATACGTGCGTAAAAGTACCAACCACTCTTGTTATAACTATTTTATGTTGCAATTAATCCTTTGGGATGACTTGGAGCCCGAACTCGACGTTCAAAAAGGTGTACTTGGTGACCAAGTAATCAAAATGCCTTGCTATTACCTTGTCATTCTCACGTCTTCACATAGCGACCGAAGTTTCCGATAATTATTTTTTTTGCTTGTTTCCCCTCATACATACACTTTACATCGGAGGACAAACTTTGGCTCCTATCGGAACCCGGAACGGGTCCATTCAGACAAGTAACTAGCCCCTAAAATTAGTGCAAAAAAATGCTTTTTTTTTTTCCTCTTTCTCTTGTCTGTACTCGTTTTAACACAAGATACGTGCGTAAAAGCACCAACCACTCTTGTTATTATTTTTTTATGTTGCAATTAAACTATTGAGACAATTTAGAACCCGAACCAGACGTTGAAAAAAGTTTACTTGGTGACCAAGTAATAAAAATGCCTTGCTATTACCTTGTCATTTCAACGTCTTCACATAGCGACCGAAGTTTCCGATTATTATTTTTTCTTACTTGTTTCCCCTCATATATACACTTGACGTCAGAGGACGAGGACGTCAGAGGACGAAGATTGACTCAACCACTCTTGTTACTATTTTTAGGGCTAGTTACTTGTCAAGATGGACCTGCTCCGGGTTCCGAGATGAGCCAATCTTTGTCCTCGGCTGCCACCTGTATGTTTGAGTGGAAACAAGTAAGAAAAAATAACCATCGGAAACTTCGGTCGCTATGTAAAGGCGTGGGAAAAACAGGGCAATACCAAGGCATTTTGATTGGTTGGTCGCCAAGCTTTTTTTTTCAACGTCGGGTTCGTGCTCAAAATAGTTTCAAAAGTTCAATTACAATATAAAAAAGTTATAACAATGGTGGTTGTGCTTTTACGCACAAATATGGTGTGGAAACGAGTACAATGAAGAGAAAGAGGAAAAAAATGGCATTTTTTTGCACTATTTTTAGGGTTGGTCACTTGTCAAGATGGACCCGCTCTGGGTTCTGACATGTGCCAATTTTCGTCCTCGACTGCCACCTGTATTTATGAGTGGAAACAAGTAAGAAAAAATAACCATCGGAAACTTCGGTCGCTATGTAAATGCGTGAGAATGGCAAGGCAATAGAAAAGTATTTTGATTACTTGGTCGCCAAGTAACCTTTTTTCAACGTCGTTGGGCTTAAAATCGTTTCAAAAGTTTAATTACAACAGAAAAAGTTTAACCACCAACCACCCTTGTTATAACTTTTTTATGTTGTAATTAAACTTTTTAAAGGATTTTGAGCCCGAACCCGACAAGGAAAAAAGTTTACTTGGCGACCAAGTAATCAAAATGCCTTGCTATTGCCTTGTCTTTCCCACTTCTTTACATAGCGACCGAAGTTTACGATGGTTATTTTTTCTTACTTGTTTCCACTCATGCATACACGTGGCAGCCGAGGACGAAGATTGACTCCTCTCGGAACCCGGAGAGGGTCCATCTTAACAAGTAAAAAGCCCTAAAAAGAGTGTGAAAAAATGCTATTTTTTTCCTCTTTCTCTTCACTGTACTCATTTTAACAGGATATTCGTGCGTAAAAGCACCAACCACCCTTTGTATAACTTTTTTATGTGGTAATTGAATGAGTGAAAGGAGTTTGAGCCCGAACCCGACGTTGAAAAAAGTTTACTTGGCGACCAAGTAATCAAAATGCCTTGCTATTGCCTTGTCTTTCCCACGTCTTTACATAGCGACCGAAGTTTACGATAATTATTTCTTCTTACTTGTTTTCACTCATACATACACGTGGCATCCGAGGACGAAGATTGGCTCCTCTCGGAACCCGGAGAGA
>QAOC01025403.1:0-12204 GCA_003255005.1 Begonia fuchsioides
TGACGTTCAAGTCATTGGCTTTTGGTTTAAGGGGAAGGTCAGTGTCAGGATTTTTCACAACGGAGCAGAGAAATTAAGTGTACTCACTCGTTTCGACACAAGGAGGCTCGGTGAAAGACTCGTAGTAGCGAGGGGCTCTCTCGTTGCCTATGCAGTTTAACATCTCGTTGAGCTTACGAGACGTGATAGTTATGCGTTAATTGGTATAAAACATGCGAATTGAGGTTTCGTAATACGGTCCCCAAAATTGAAACAACTCAGACAAACCAACACGATTGAATAACTCATGAATCGTTGGTTACAGATGGAATTCGGTTGGAAAACACGACTTAGAATAATGGACTTCCATTGGAAATCAGATAAAAAATTTTGTTGACATTCTAAATCAAGGTACAAATTAGAATCAAACAAGGGCCCTACATTAGGTTCCTTCGGAATCGAAACGGAGGTAACCTTGGATTTTTTAGACAATTTGCACTTTTTTGTACGCGAGGTCGATGTCATTTAAAACGTGTAGAATACGTAAAATGGAGGAGGAGAAGTGATAGTTACCTCTACACTTGACGATTCGGTACAGACGAGGGCGAAAACATGAAGAAATTGGAGTGGGGCGTCGAAAACTGTCAGAAAAATGTGATTTTATGGCACCGGTCTGGGATTTAATGGGGCCCACAGTCAACACCTCGTGCAAATGTAGTCGACACCTTGAACTTGCAGTCCACAACGGTCGACACATGAAACGCTCTGAATTAATCTGCGGTCGACACCTTTATATGCGGTCAACACCATAAAACGCTCTGTCTTAATCTGCGGTCGACACCTTAGTATGCGGTCGACACCATAAAACGTTCTGGATCGAGGTGCGGTCGACACCTTCAAATCAGTCGACACCATAAAATGCTTTGGATTAAGCTGCGGTCGACACCTTAGTATGTGGTCGAAACCATAAAATGTGTTTATTAAGTTGTCATTTCGCATCAATGAAATGCGAAGTCACAACAATATAGCCGATTGCATTGAATACACTCCACAAATTAAAAGTAATACATATTAACATCGTGAGCGCATGCGAAAATATAAGAAGCAATCATTTTTCATTTTCTCATACAATTTTATTATGTCGCCTCGCAATGTACTGCGAAGAATTCGCTTAAAACTTGGATTAATGTATTGTTGTATAAATGTTACGGTTCCCTCGTGATCAAACATTGCGAGAGGTAACTCTCATTGTGCCACATATTTTACAGCACCTTCTCGCATTTTATCATGCGAATAAACAAAATTTCTGGTACCAAGAGTGTTTAATTGTAATTGCATACGATCTTTCGTATGCAAGTGCTCGTGATATTTTTTGTAATTTTGATTCATTGTGCTAGTCGTCGATTCATAAGCATAATGTTTGGCATAATAATTGCATTGTGCCATATTTTCTATTTTCGTTCCTACGTTCACTTCTACGATTTCAAAATGTTTCCATACTTCCGACGTTTTCGATTTCTTGAATCGAGGGGCAGACGTGGATGCTTATGAAGATATGTGTGTCAATCCGACGAAAAATGCCGGATTCATAGGTGCAACTTCTTGCACCTCATCGTCGGAAGACGAAAACGTTTCAAATTCTACATATTTCGGCGGTGAATCCATAATAAACAATGAAGTGTTTTAAAAAAAATTCTACTTTAATACCGTTCACCGATTTTTTGATAATTGTTAATGGAAGCGTAGAACGATCAATAGCTAGAAGACTTTTAAGCGTGATGACTTTAGAGCAATTTGCACAGAGAGTTTCGGGTAAGAAATTCTCTGCTAACCCCAATAATTTATAGAATTCCCTTATAACAGCTACCCCCGGTCGACCTACTTTATTTCCAAGGTCGACCGGATGTTACCGTTGAATATGGAAATTTTAGCAGTTACATTGTACTGGTCGACCGGAAATTTTAGCAGTTACATTGTATCGGTCGACCTTTATGCAACGTCGGTCGACACTTTGTCGTCTACGTGTCGACTCTTTGCTATCTGCAGTCGACCCACAAAAATTATATTGTCGATTAAGTGTCGACCGTTGTTATACTAAGTGTCGACCGCTGTTATACGAAGTGTCGACCTTACTCCAGGTATTTCGAGCCTACCGAGCAAGTCCGCACTAGTAATTAGTAGAAGTAAATAGACATATTTGCATACTTAGTAAATGTGATTGTGTATCCAAAAATGAAAAACATATTGACTTGAGTGTGTTTAGTTGTCTAATAAAGTGTATGTATGCTAGCAATAATATAACTAAAGTTATTTTTTTAAGTATTACATAAAGGTGAACTTAAATAAGTAGTTTGCGATTGTTTTAAAGTCATTTATATAAAATTTGTAGCATCTATTAACTTGTTCACTTCGTGCGATTATGTAGTCAAGTTCAATGGACTTACCTATGCAGATTGGTCCGAACAAATCAAGTTCTAACTTGGTGCAATGGATTTGGATTTTGCAATAGTTTTTGAAAAATCTACCACCATTAATGAGACCTGTACAAAAGCAGACAAGTCTCTTTATGAGATTGGGATTGATCTAATAGGTTAAGCATGAACATAATAAAAATGACGATGGCCGAAAATGTTAAGCATTTGATGCCTAAAATGGACCACGCAAGGGAATTCATGTTTAAAATCAAAGAATGCTCTAATCGGACATAGTTGATAAGTTTATTGTTGTGAATTTAAAGAGTGAGCTGAGGACCAAGAAGTTTGAATTGTCACGGCTAATTCATGATTATGTAACATGCATGACAAATTTGTAGTAAAGTTGAAATTGATAGGTATGGATGTGAGTGAATCTCTCTTAGTTCAATTCATCATTTCCTCTTGNAGACAAGTCTCTTTATGAGATTAGGATTGATCTAATAGGTTAAGATTGAACATAATCTACCACCATTTTGCAATAATTTATTATTATAATTCTATGTGGTCATCCAAAGATAAACCACTACTTGTAATTAGTAGAAGTAAATAGACATATTTGCATACTTAGTAAATGTGATTGTGTATCCAAAAATGAAAAACATATTGACTTGAGTGTGTTTAGTTGTCTAATAAAGTGTATGTATGCTAGCAATAATATAACTAAAGTTATTTTTTTAAGTATTACATAAAGGTGAACTTAAATAAGTAGTTTGTCATTGTTTTAAAGTCATTTATATAAAATTTGTAGCATCTATTAGCTTGTTCACTTCGTGCGATTAAGTAGTTAAGTTCAATGGACACCTATGCAGATTGGTCCGAACGAATCAAGTTCTAACTTGGTGCAATGGATTTGGATTTTGCAATAGTTTTTGAAATATCTACCACCATTAATGAGACCTGTACACAAGCAGACAAGTCTCTTTATGAGATTGGGATTGATCTAATAGGTTAATCTTGAACATAATAAAAATGACGATGGCTGAAAATGATAAGCATTTGATTCCTAAAATGGACAATGCAGGGGAACTCATGTTTAAAATCAAAGAATGCTTCTAATCGGACATAGTTGATAAGTCTATTGTTGAGAATTTAAAGAGTGAGCTAAGGACCAAGAAGTTTGAATTGTCACGGCTAATTCATGATTATGTAACATGCATGACAAATTTGTAGTAAAGTTGAAATTGATAGGTATGGATGTGAGTGAATCTCTCTTAGTTCAATTCATCATTTCCTCTTGAGTTTGGCCAGTTCCAAGTAAATTAAATTACCCAAAAGGAAAAACGAAACCTTCGAGAAATCAAGACCATATCTGTTCAAGAAGAATGGAGATGAAAGAAAATCAAAGAGCATGTTATCGGCTCGTTCAAGTTGGCTCGATTGACGACTCTAATTGCCCGTAAGTGTGGTGGTGAGCTGGGACTTGAGTTGATTGATGAGTCGAGAAGGGATATTTAAATCGCAGAAGACATGAGATAATATTGATAAAAAAGCCATATAATACGAACCAAGATTTTATTTCATAGATACGTTGTCAAACAACCTTTCAAAGCATATCATATAATATGAAACCAAATTATTTATTTATTCTATCCAGCACACTCGACGAAGATGGACACTCCTCCGTGTCTACTGCTTGCAGAGATGGTCTTCGATGTCTCTAGTGAGGCCAACCAGCAAAGCGAGGTAGTGCTCGGGAGCAGCAACATCCTCGCTCACTTTCTCATAAACTAAGCTCAAATTAGCGACGGAGCCGCTGCCTTTTGGAGTGAATTTGAAGGTTGCTCTGTAGTCTTTGTAGCGTTTCAAGAAGTCTCCATCTAACCCTACCAGCGTCACTGTCGTATGCTCGTCGTCGAATTCAACTCTCTCCTTGTACACCTCCGCCTTCCCATCTGCCATCCAAAATCAAACTAAGGCCACGGATTTAAAAACAAATAACGTGAATCTACTATGCTCGGAGATTACCGGCAGTGTAGTTCCAGATCCTGATAGAGCCGTGGGTTTCCCAGTCGCCTTCGTGAATTTTGACGTCTTGAATCCAGGCCGGAGAGACTTTGGGGAGGTGGAGACACTCGCCTTTGAACATCTTGTAGAACTCTTGAGCAGATTCCTTCAGCTCTATTTCGGTCTCCAGTCTGTATTTCAAACCCATTGTCCTGCAAATAATGGAAATGAGCTTGGTTTTGCAGAGCTAGAGTTCTAAGAAATGGTGACAGACGATGATCCTTTCCATGCTCATTTATACAACCCCCAGGCATAGAACTGTTTCAAGTAAAATTTGAACTTGCATGCTTCAATTCACATGCTCGACTGAGTCCATCAATTGGGTGCGCTATGCATTAAAGTATCGTCTTTACACGGCCTTACGCTGTGTCACCTACTACGGCGTCGCTGTCTACTGTAATGGCAACTTAACTGTAGCACATATTTGTTTGTTACTATCCACCCTCCCAAAATTTTAAACATGTGGGTTGATTACAGTTTGGTCACTTGAAAAAATGTGACAAATGTTGAGATCGCACCAGAAAAAAAGATCCAAGCATCGGAGATATCCTATGATTACGAAACCAAATGTTGAGAAACGCATCTTCTCTTTTGGTGCTCAGGAAGACTCAATCGATGTATTGTTTGATGTCTACTCACCACCTCAAATTGGCAGCCGACAACTTATTTAGATCTTTTATGAATTGAATTTAATACAAGTTGGTACCGTGTACTAGTGGTGGCATTCGAGCGAGCAGGCTGGCTTGAGCCCGTACTGAGCCCGGCATGTCGGCTCGCTCGAGCTGGCTCGTGAGCTCGGCAACACCGAGCCTACCAACACCGAGAATACCTGGAGTGCGGTCAACACTTAGTGTAACAGCGGTCGACACTTAATTAACATTTTAAATTTTGTAGGTCGACCGCATAAGGAGGTGTCGACCGTTATATGTTCCAGAATATTTTAGTTGTCTACCACGTTTATATATGTCGACCGCAAAGTATTTATCGTTAGTGAAAGTGTCGACCGCCGATATCAAAGGGTCGACCGATAGACGACAAAGTGTCGACCGACGTTTTAAAAAGAGTCGACTGGTATAAATGTAACGGCTAAAATTTCCATATTCAACGGAAACATCCGGTCGACCTTGGAAATACTGCAGGTCGACCAGAGGTAGCTATTATGAGGGAATTCTATAAATTGTAAGAGTTAGCCGAGAATTTCTTACCAGAAACTCTCTGTGCAAACCGCTGTCAAGTCATCGCGCTCAAAAGCCTTCTAGTTGTTGATTGTTCTACGCTTCTATTAACAATCATCAACAAATCGGTGAACGACATCAAAGTAGAATTTTTTTTTTAATGCTTCAATACTTCATTGTTTGAAACGTTTCCGTCTTCCGACGATGAGGTGCAAGAAGTTGCACCTATGAATCTGACATTTTCCGTCGGATTGACACACACATCTGCACAAGCATCCACGTCTGCCACTCGGAGCAAGAAATCGAAAACGTTAGAAATATGAAAACATTTCAAAATCGTAGAAGTGAATGTAGGAACAAAAATAGAAAATATGTCACAATGCAATTATTGTGTCAAACATTATGCTTATGAATCCACCATTAGCACAATGAATCGACATTACAAAAAATATCACGAGTACTTGCACTTGAAAGATCGTATGCAATTGCAATTAAACACTCTTGGTACCGGAAATTTCGTTTATTCGCATGATAGAATGCGAGAAGGTGCTGCAAAATATGTGGCACAACGAGAGTTACCTCTCTCAATGTTTGATCAAGAGAGAACCGTAACATTTATACAACAATACATTAATCCAAGTTTTAAGTGAATTCCTCGCAGTACATTGCGAGGCGACATAATAAAATCGTATGAGAAAATGAAAAATGATTTGCTTCTTTTATTTTCTCATGCGCTCACGATGTCAATATGTATTACTTCTAATTTGTGGAGTGCACCAAATGCACTCGGCTATATTGCTGTAACTTCACATTTCATTAATGCGAATTGACAACTTAATAAACGCATTTTAGGTTTTTCGGAGTTGTGAATACTCTCATAGTGGTATCACAATTTATCGATACATTGTTGGTATTCTACAAGAATACAACATAAGAGATAGAATTTTTAGTATTACTTTAGATAATGTTTCTGCTAATGATGTTTGTATTAATCAATTTAAAAAATATTATCATTTCGATAGTACTCAGTCTTCCCATTTTCATATGTGGTGTGTTTGCCATATTTTAAATTTGATTGTTAAATATGGCATGCAATTTGTATCACCTCATATTGATGCAATTAGATGTGCAATTTCTTTTATTTCTTCGTCAAACACCAGACAACAAGAGTATCGAGAATTTTGTAAAGCGGCTAACCTCAAACCTAGAAAACTAAAAACCGAACTAGATTGCGTAGTTCAAACACATTGCGTAGCGACCTAGCTACTTTGTTTAGTACTTACCAAACTAGATTTTTCGGTGCATGAACTCATATTTCGTCCGATGTGGCATCGACGTCAGGTGGTAGTTCTGGTATCGGAAGACCATTAAATGTTATGGATGTCATTGACGCCAAACTAGAAAGCGATGTGCATTTATTTTGCTTTCGATAAGAGTGAACTCGATGTGTATTTGGAGTCTCGATTCAAATTTCTCGAGACGAGGCATTCGACATATTGGGTTGGTGGAAATTCAACGCAGCCATGTATCTCGTGCTCTCGAACATGACACGGGATTTACTAACACCGCCTGTCTCAACTGTAGCTTCAGAGTCAGCTTTTAGTGCAGATGGGCGCGTGTACGAGGATCGGCGGGGAAGTCTGGCACCAGAGCTGGAAGCACTCATTTGCATGAAGGACTGGAGCGACGCAGTCACGAGGGACCAACAACGAGAGGACGCACTTGCAGAGGAGTTCAAGAACTTGGAATTTCAAGACTAGATGCGACGTTGTACATTAGGAGTTCAAGAACTTTTTAATTTCTTGTACGCATGTACATTTGTGAAAACGTAAACAATTGTAATCGTTTGATATTTTGCACATGATTGACACTTAGATGGGTGCTAACCTAGTTGGGATGCATCTAAGGTGTAGTGATGCAAATGTCAACAATGCTAATATAAGCAACTTTCAATTCTTCTCTTGGTATTTCATTTTCATTAAATAAGCGTAAGTGTCGACCGCACACCTCAAGGTGTCGACCGCATAGCAATAGTGTCAACCGCATATATACGAAGGTGCCGACCGCACTTTCGCCAAAACATTTAGGGTGTCGACCGCACACTCTGGTGTCGACCGCTAGAATTTCCAGAGCGTATTAGGGTGTCGACCGCATAAGAAAGTGTCGACCGCAGATCAATACAGAGCGTTTTAGGGTGTCGACCGCACAATCAGGTGTCGACCGTATCTCATTCCAGAGCGTTTTATGGTGTCGACCGCATAAAAAGGGGTCGACCGCAAATCAATATAGAGCATTTTAGGGTGTCGACCGCACAGTAAGAGGTCGACTGCATCTCATTACAGAGCATTTTATGGTGTCGACCGCATACTATGGTGTCGATCGCAACTCATTCCAGAGCGTTTTATGGTGTCGAATGTCCTCTAAAGGGTCAACCGCAAATTAATACAGAGCGTTTTATGGTGTCGACCGCAATCTAAAGGGTCGACCGCAGATTAATACAGAGCAATTTATGGTGTCGACCGCATATGAAGTTATCGACCGTCAGTCGAAGGTGTCGACCGCATCGTAACTAGGTGTCGACAGCGGGCCCCATTAAATCCCAGACTAGTGCCCTAAAATCATATTTTTCCGACGGTTTCCAACGACTTCCGACGTCCCACTCCAATTTCTTCGTGTTTTCGCTCTTGTTTGTGCCAAATCGTCAAGTGTAGAGGTAATTATCACTTCTCCTCTTCCATTTTACCTATTCGTTTGAAATGGCATCGACATTTCGTACAAAAAAGTGTAAATTGTCCAAAAAATCCAAGGTTGGCTCCGTTTCGATTCCGGAGGAACCTATTGTAAGGCCCTTGTTCGATTCTAATTTGTACCTTGATTTAGAATGTTAACAAAAAATTTTATCTGATTTCCAATGCAAGTCCATTATTCCAAGCCGTGTTTTCCAACCGAATTCCATCTGTAACCTACCGATTCACGAGTTATTCGATCGTGTTGGTTTGTCTGAGCTATTTCAATTCTGGGGACCGTATTACGAAACCTCAATTCGCATGTTTTATGCCAATTTTTCGTTTTCACCAAACTCTTTACAAGTGTCTAGTTATGTGTGTGGAGAACGCATAACTATCACGTCTCGTAAGCTCAACGAGATGTTGAATTGCATGGGCAACGAGAGAGCCTCTCGCTACTACGAGCCTTTCACCGAGCCTCCTTGTGTCGAAACGAGTGAATACACTCTGTTTCTCCGCTCCGTTGTGAAAAATCTCGACACTCACCTTCCCCCTAAAGCAAAAGCCAATGACTTGAACGTCATGGCTCGTCTTGTCCACCACATGATCTCCTACAACCTCCTACCTAGGGATAGTCTAGGGATCACGTGAGTTGTATGGATTTGCACATTCTTTACAACATTTTCATTGGAACCAACTTTAATGTTGGTTATGTAATTTTAAAAAGGATGATTGATCTTTTGAAAACTCGTCCAAGTCAATGTCGTTCAACCTTTTGTTGACGGAAATTTTCCACCAACACGGTGTCAACTTTCCTTCGTCCGAGACACCTCTCCCGGTTATGAGAGTCGACACATATACCGAATCTACCCTTGCAAAGATGTGTATTGTGGAAAACACCGACGGCGAGTGGATCTTCAAAGCCGATCATCCGGGTTCGACATTACAGCCACTGCAGCACGAAGGCGCTGAGCAAGACCAAGAACAACAAGCTGAAGCAGGCAGTCGTCCTCGTCAATCAACAACCCGCCGGATCGAGACATTTTTGCACGACCACCAGGAATTTTTGGAGAATTCATTTGAGAGAGTCCACTGACGACTTGACACGATAGATGCCTGCATCGCACATTGGATCGGCGGTTCGACTAGGCACAAAACCAACAATGGGCTGGAATTTTTACCAACTCGCCGGAGGCGGAGGCCACACCCACAACTGCTCCATCTCCATCGGACGATCCCCATGTGGAGTAGGTTTGTTCTTCTGTAATCTTTTCGAACAATTTGAAGATTTTTTTGCAACTTATTTCACTTTTTATTTGCCACAATGAATGATTTCGATGTTTATATTTCGATTCGTACAATGCATGATTATTAATTGTTAACTCTTTCACGATTTCAAATCGGACGCTATATATGTTGAATGAATGCTATTGATTTGATGTTTCGATGCTATTGTTTTTGAGTTTCTTTAAGATATTGATTCGATGCTATTATTTTCCTGTTTCTTTGGCATAATTGAGGCAATACATATTTTTTTCTGGATTGAAGAAAACAATAGGCATAAATTTTTCATCAAAATATAAAATTACATAATACGAAAAGTTATAAAACTTCAATATACGAAAATAAAATTTCTACGTTGGGCTCGTTTGGCTTGGCTCGTTTAGGCTCGAGGCTCGATAGCTGCCTCGAGCTAATTTTTTTTGAAAAAAGCTCAACCGAGCTGGCTCGAATAGGCTCGATAGGCTCAGCTCGTTTGGCTCGGAAGGCTCGGCAAGCTCGACGAGCCGGCCGTCCTGGGCTCGAGCATGATGGCAAAATTAGGGTGATAAAATAATTCCAATTTCGGAAGATCTATTAAAAAAAATATGAGAATTATTTGGCTAAATTTCTTGGAGCATGTCTTGTCCAATCATTGAAATTTTTTTAATCGAATCCGAGAATCCTCTACGTGGAACGAACACGTTAATTCAAGCAAAGACATGCTTTATAAAGATTTGACGTGGGAAAACAATCATCTTCGGTATAGAAAATTTCTATGTTGGACTCGTTTAGCTCGGCTCGTTTATGCTCGACAGGCTCGACTCGCTCGAATCAGCTCGCTCGTTTAGGCTCCAGGCTGGAGCCAATTTTTTTTGAAAAAAGATCGACTGAGCCGGCTCGAATAGGCTCGACATGCTCGGCTCGTTTGGTTCGGCAGGCTCGACGAGCCGGCTGTCCTGGGCTCGAGCATGATGGCAAAATTAGGGTGATAAAATAATTCTAATTTCGGAAGATCTACTAAAAAAAATCTGAGAATTATTTGGCTAAATTTCTTGGAGCATGTCTTGTCCAATCATTGAAATTTTTTTAATCGAATCCGAGAATCCTCTATGTGGAACGAGCACGTTAATTCAAGCAAAGACATGCTTTATAAAGATTTGACATAGGAAAACAATCATTTTCGGTATAGAAAATTTCTATGTTAGGCTGGTTTGGCTCAGCTTGTTTAGGCTTGACAGACTCGATTCGCTCGGATCGGCTCGCTCGTTTAGGCTCGAGGCTCGAGCCTATTTTTTTTAAAAAAAGCTCGACCGAGCCGGCTTGAATAGGCTCGACAGGCTCGGCTCGTTTGGCTCGGCAGGCTCGACGAGCCGGCCGTCCCGGGCTCGAGCATGATGGTGAAATTAGGGTGATAAAATAATTCCAATTTCAGAAGATCAACTTAAAAAAAAATCTGAGAATTATTTGGCTAAATTTCCTGGACAAGACAGCATGTCTTGTCCAATCATTGAAAGTTTTTTAATTGAATTCGAGAATCCTCTACGTGGAGCGAGCACGATAATTCAAGCAAAGACATGCTTTATAAAGATTTGACGTGGGAAAACAATCATCTTCGGTATAGAAAATGATACTTAATGGAGCAATTATACAAATAACTTATTTGAACATCTTAAACTTATGAATGTTTTCATTTTAATTAAATTTTTTCATCATTCAACACTTTAATTGATATTAAGTTCATGACACCCTATCGTCTACTTTTATATAATATTGTCTCTTTCATTTACGTTACAACTCGCCAACTCGTCCAACTCAGAATTTTAATAAGAGACGAAATTCAGACTCAAGATACGGTTGGAATCGTGTTACAATAGCGGCCGCTGCCTTTGTACCTCCGACGGCAGTGACTTGCAGAGCTTCTCCGGCTTACGGTGCCTTCATCGTCCAATCCATTTTCTGTTTCCTCTCGTACTTGAACATCCAAATGAAGAGAAAAGTCTTAGAAACGGTGTTAGATAAAACTAGACGGCATGGTCGATCTAAGTGATTAGTCAAAACATCATATGTGTTCAAAGTGTCTAATAAAATTTATCATTAATTTTATAATCTAAAATAAATATTAATTTTTATCCTATAAACCTTGAATAAATATGAGAAAGTAGTGTCACCTACTTGCAATTATGAGTATTAACTGTACATGTCAAATTCAGTAAATTTCAAAGAACCGAAATAGTTCTGTCATTTCTTGCATCATTAAATGAATTATTTTCATCTTCCAAGTTTGAATAAATAAATAGGTAAGATTTAATTAAAAAGTCAGACAAAATTAGATCCTACGTTACAGAAATGAGCACAATATTACCTGAAATTAAAAAAAAAAACATAACATTTTTCAAGGGATTTATTGATAGTATTTTCTCTTTTTTATTTATTTTGTGACTCAATTTTGCGCCTCTAGTTTGCCTCTAGACTCCAAATAAATCAAACAGAACAAAACTCATAATGATTCATGATTTTCGAATATGTACAAAAAATAATTCATAAAATGATTCTAAAATATGGATAAGTTTGGGACACGGTCCA
>QAOC01025431.1:0-11971 GCA_003255005.1 Begonia fuchsioides
TGCTTCTTGCATTTTCTTGGTTCTTGACTTTGTCATTTAGCCTCCAATTCCTTACAATTGGTCTGGGCCTCCAATTCCTTGCAATTAGTCTTGTATCACCACTTGATCTGCATCATTCCCTCCTTCCTCGAAAAGATTCGTCCTTGACACTCCTGCATCATACAAAGATAAGTCACTAACATTAAAAGTGGCACTTACATTACCATATTCATTTGGCAAATCACTTTTGTAAGCATTGTCATTGATTCGCTCCAACACTTGAAAAGGACCATCTCCTAGAGGTTGCAACTTATTTTTCCTTATAGTTACAAATCTTTCTTTCCTTAGGTGAATCCAAACCCAATCTCCTGGCTCGAATACGAATTTTGTTCGGCTTTTCTTTGCTTGTCGCAAATAATGCTCATTTTTCTTTTCTATATTCTCCTTGACCTTTGTATGCAAATCCCTACCAAATTCTGCTTTTTCCTTTCCATCAAAATTAA
The DNA here is from genome assembly GCA_003255005.1 of Begonia fuchsioides. Lineage (NCBI taxonomy): Eukaryota > Viridiplantae > Streptophyta > Magnoliopsida > Cucurbitales > Begoniaceae > Begonia > Begonia fuchsioides. The sequence continues at coordinate 483 of QAOC01025431.1, forward strand.
CAAACTCATTAGAAGGCAAAGGTAACATATCCATAGGAGTTAAAGAATTAAAGCCATATACTATTTCAATTGGTGAATAAGATGTAGTTGAATGAATGACTCTATTATATGCAAATTTGACATGTGGTAGACACTTGTCCCATTGTTTTAGATTCTTAGATATAATTTCTCTTAACAAAGTAGATAGTGTTCTATTAAGTACCTCAGTTTGTCCATCCGTTTGTGGGTGTTCTACCGTTGAAAAAAAAAGTTTAGTGCCTATCCCATTCCACAAAGTTCTTCAAACGTGACTTAAAAATTTAACATCTCGATCACTCGCAATTGTTTTTGGTAACCCATGCAACCGCACAATCTCTTTAAAGAATAGATCTGCAACATGTATAGCAACGTTAGTTTTTGAGCATGCAATAAAATGTGCCATCTTACTAAACCTATCAACAACTACGAAAATACTATCCTTTCCACTTTGTGTTTTTTTCAAACCAATAACAAAATTCATCGAAATATCAATCCAAGGTTGACTAGGAACTGGAAGAGGAATATACTTTCCATGTGGTTTGATTTTTGATTTAGCTTTCCTACACTCGATACATTTATCACAAATAACTTGCACATCATGTCTTATTAAAGATCACAATGAATCCGATAAGTCTCAAACTTGGTTAGATAGTCTTCTACTGAGAGATTGCCTTGTTTCAAGGATTGGAGTTGAAGAAATAACTCTTGTTTCTAATGGATTGGAACAAACCATTTTCTCAACAATAGCTTTATAGCTCTCCAAGAGAGAATTTTGTCATCATCATCATCATAACGTCTTCTTTGAGCCTTTATACTATCCCACCATAAACTTACATACCCGGTTAATTCTAAAGAAACTACCCGGTTAATTTCATCTTCTCTGAATAATTATAGCAATAAAAAATCTTGTCTACTTTTTCAACCCAATCCAGAAATTAATCTTCATTGCTAGAACCATTAAAGGAAGGGATTGACACCTAAATGTTTCTCATGTCATCATCACGGCTGAAATGCTCATGCACATCATAGTCTCCCTTGGATTCATCGATAGCTGGACGTTTTGAAGCAAATAAGCCACCTCCAAGTTTTCTCTTTGGAAACGTGGTCGGAGGAACTTTCATAGGAGGTGGATTAGCATCCAACCTTTGCAGCAATAACTCAAGCTTCTTATTAATCTCATCCATTTGGCCCTGAACACTAGACTCAGCTTGATCACAATATGAGGTGGCCGAGGGTGCATTTTGGAGCACCGATTCCCAGTTGTTGTGGTGTTAAGCTCCACTTCTAGTATTCATTACTCTAATCTCACGAAAATTAGACAATCCAAGTAGAAATGGAAGTGTGGGAATGGATTTAAGGTTCGGATACCAAATGACATGAAATTGAAAAGGAAGGACGGTTTTGGTGAAGGTTGGCCGATTTTATGGGGTCAGAATATGATCGGGGATGTGGAATTTATGGCTAATTTTTGGAGAGTTTGATGGAGGATAATGTTCATGAAATTGAGGGAAGAGCTAAATGGAACTTGCACGAACATTTTTTTCTTACAAGGATGATGGAAAGCAGCAAGAAAAACTCAACTTACTAGCTTGGAAGTAAGCTGAATTAAAGGTTCTTCTCGGACGGCTTGATATGACTCACCGAAGTTTGATCAGAAAGGAGCTTAGGAAATGAATTCCAAAGAAATGTCAATGCACTCTAATTTTCAATATCACAAAGCTAATTACAACCATCCTCAAGTGAGGTATTTATACTCTAAGTAGGCTGAAATTATAGCCACATTCAATTGAATGATTCAACCCAAATAAAGTGACTACATTCAACTTGAAAATAAAAAAAAAAAGAAAATTAAATTCTAGCAATTTGTTAGCAGCTAACAAACATCAGATGGAGGAGAATAAACTTCCTCCACATGAAGGGAGAGAGTGGCTTCTAATCAAAAAGTAAAAACCCATAAAACCCATAAGAAACCTATAAAACCCATAAGAGACCCATGTAATACCTATGTCATACACATGTCATTCCATGTGCAAGAAATTAAGAATGAAATTAGCTAATACTAAAGATAAAGTTTGCAAATAAAATAGTATTGCATGGGCCATGCAATGCTAGAAACCAGGTGCACTATCTTCTCAGGATAGAAAACTGGGTGCACCATCTTCTCGGGTTTATTTTACTTCTTCTTGATCCGTCCATGAAATAAGATGCTTGGGCTACTTTTGATCATTAGAAGAAGGCTCCATGAATGATATTCCATTAGATAGGATCCCTGTAAAATGAACAAACAAATTATAAAATCCTTTGACTTAGCTTCAGGTGATGACACCTTGAGAAAGGAGAACTTGAGGCATGTCAAATACTTGGAGAGATATCCTTATGTGATTAAATACAAGAAACGAGAAGTGAATGTGGTGGCCGACGCATTATCAAGAATGTACACTTTACTAACTAAACTTAAATCTAGATTTTTCGGATTTGATTGGATAAAAGATGCCTATAAAGATGATTTGGACTTTGGACTTCACTAGGAGAAATGCAAGGGAAAGGTCGAAAATGAATTTTACTTAGAAGATGGGTTTCTTTTTTGATTTGGAAAGTTGTGGATACCTCGGGGAAACATTCAAGAATAATTAGTGAAGGAAGCTAATTGTGGAGGTTTGGCTAGTCATTTTGGAGAGAGAAAGACCATGGAAACACTAAAAGAGCATTTCTTTTAAAGAAGGAGCTTGACCCAGACCAAACTTGTCGGTAAGAACCAAAGCTATCAAAGTTGATTTATCAAGAATTAACTTGATGAAGATTGAGTTCTTCGCAAAGAACCAAAGAGAAAATTCTCTCCAAAACACTCAAGGTGAATTAATCATAAAAGTTGTCCTCTATTATAATAACTTGGAGTTCTTCGGTAAATTGTGTATTTTGCCAGCCAAACGACGTCCGATTTTTATGATCCAGCCTATTCCAAAATGGTCTTGAAGAAAGCTACTACTTTTGTGAAAAAAGCTTTTTGAAATACTTTTTGGGAAGATTTTCGAATCTTAAAATATATTCTTGTTGGTCAAGTAAAAGTTTGATTTAAGAAATGCATGTACTTTCCTATTTCCTTTGTCCCTTCAATATCTTGTATTAGGCTTGGGCTCTTGGGCTTGTGTCCTTGACCACCTTGCTTGATATTAATATCTTCTTCAACACTTAACATAATAAGCATTTTATTTTGATGTTGAATAGTTTCTTTCATTTCAATTTCCTCCACTAGACCACATAATGCTTCTTGCATTTTCTTGGTTCTTGACTTTGTCATTTAACCTCCAATTCCTTGCAATTGGTCTGGGCCTCCAATTCCTTGCAATTGGTCTTGTATCACCACTTGATCTGCATCATTCCCTCCTTTCTCGAAAAGATTCATCCTTGACACTCCTGCATCATACAAAGATAAGTCACTAACATTAAAAGTGGCACTTACATTACCATATTCATTTGGCAAATCACTTTTGTAAGCATTGTCATTGATTCGCTCCAACACTTGAAAAGGACCATCTCCTAGAGGTTGCAACTTATTTTTCCTTATAGTTACAAATCTTTCTTTCCTTAGGTGAATCCAAACCCAATCTCCTGGCTCGAATACGAATTTTGTTCGGCTTTTCTTTGCTTGTCGCAAATAATGCTCATTTTTCTTTTCTATATTCTCCTTGACCTTTGTATGCAAATCCCTACCAAATTCTGCTTTTTCCTTTCCATCAAAATTAACAAACTCATTAGAAGGCAAAGGTAACATATCCATAGGAGTTAAAGAATTAAAGCCATATACTATTTCAATTGGTGAATAAGATGTAGTTGAATGAATGACTCTATTATATGCAAATTTGACATGTGGTAGACACTTGTCCCATTGTTTTAGATTCTTAGATATAATTTCTCTTAACAAAGTAGATAGTGTTCTATTAAGTACCTCAGTTTTTCCATCCGTTTGTGGGTGTTCTACCGTTGAAAAAAAAAGTTTAGTGCCTATCCCATTCCACAAAGTTCTTCAAACGTGACTTAAAAATTTAACATCTCGATCACTCGCAATTGTTTTTGGTAACCCATGCAACCGCACAATCTCTTTAAAGAATAGATCTGCAACATGTATAGCAACGTTAGTTTTTGAGCATGCAATAAAATGTGCCATCTTACTANCAACCTTTGCAGCAATAACTCAAGCTTCTTATTAATCTCATCCATTTGGCCCTGAACACTAGACTCAGCTTGATCACGATATGAGGTGGCCGAGGGTGCATTTTGGAGCACCGATTCCCAGTTGTTGTGGTGTTAAGCTCCACTTCTAGTATTCATCACTCTAATCGCACGAAAATTAGACAATCCAAGTAGAAATGGAAGTGTGGGAAGGGATTTAAGGCTCGGATACCAAATGACATGAAATTGAAAAGGAAGGACGGTTTTGGTGAAGGTTGGCCGATTTTATGGGGTCAGAATATGTTCGGGGATGTGGAATTTATGGGACCAGCGATGCATAAGTACCGTAACAACTCTGGAACTAATAGTTAGCAAGGACGGGATTACTAACCAATCATGGTAGGTGCACTTAGCTGACTTTTTAAACGCCTCTTGCGTATTCCGAAGTAAATATATTCCATTGAAGTATTCCATTAAGGCTTCCAAGAACCTTATCCAATGATCATCGTTAACTACCTCTTCCTCCTTGGTTCTTTTGATGAGTGACCCGTAGACTCCTTTACTAGAATTGCCAAATGGTCTACTATTGATTGAATGGTTCTCCATATTAAGAAGTTCATAATTATTCTTCCTTAAGCTCAATTCAGATTTGTAGATTTTCTTCATCCAATCATAAACAAAGTAATTAGTAAAGAGTTCGGGTAGAGAGACTAACCACTTTGAGAGTGTTTTGGAAATCACAGCACATATGACCTTTTGGTCCTTTATCACGAGTGTTCCTTCTTGAGTAGGCACAGATCCCTCCTTGATCATAATCAAGTTATTCTTAGATAAATTCTCCTTCCTTGTGACCTCATCTTTGGCCACTTGTTCAGGTTCAAGGGGAATTAGCTTGATGGATCGTCCACCGAACTTAAAGGAATATTGGTTTATAAACCATCGTGCATAACCTTCCGATTGAATTGCCATGGTCTTCCAAGTAATAAAAGGCTTGAACTTATGGGAACAACATCACACATCACTTGATCCTTGTAACTTCCAATAGAGAATTTGATGCACGCTTGCTTGGCAACCTTAATGTCTTCCTTATCATTTATCCAACGTAATTTATAAGGCTTCAGGTGAAAGATAGTTTCTATTATGAGTTTGTCAATTAACTCTCGGGAAACCACATGAACACAACTTCTACCATGAATAATAATTGAGCATACCTTATCTTGGATTAGACATCTACTATGGAATAAACTTTCTCTTTGGAGTTCCTCTTCTTGGCTTTGAGAGGCCAGTAACCTTCGGATAACTAATAATAAGGGGCCTTCTTGTGCTCGGCATTCTTCCCCTTCGGATTCCAAGCTCATATCCGATTTTTCCTTCTTTTCATCTTCACTGAAAACTTCACTTGTTTCCTCTCTAATAACAATCACACATTTGTTAGGGCATTGGGATGCAATATGCCCGAAACCAAGGCACTTAAAACACTTGATCTCCCGTGTTCGGGTTCGGTTATTTTCTTCCATTTGTTTAGGCTCACTATCCTTCTTTTGCAGCCAAGGTTGAATGAAAGGAATCTTGTTCTCCACCTTTGTATTAGGCTTAAAAGGAGTAATAGCCTTAGGACTTGCTCGGCTCACTTTTCCCTTGCCCTTTCTTTTCATTTTCCTCTCCACTTTAAAGGCCATTTGAATAACTGAATCCATAGAGTCAATCGGTTGCAACTCTACAATATAACTAATGTCTCGGTGTAAACCTCTTATAAACCGAGCTATAATTTTTTCCTCTGGTTCTTTTAAGTCACATCTAATTCGGAGAGTCTCAAATTTGGTAAGATATTCCTCCACCAAGAGAGATTCTTGCTTAAGAGATTGTAATTGAAAAAATAGCTCTTGTTTGTAATGAGCCGGTACAAATCTTCTCCTCATAATTGATTTCATCATTTTCCAACTATTAATACTCTCTTCACCATCACGTCTTCTCTGAATTTTCAAACTATCCCACCATAGACTAGCATATCCCGTAAGTTCCAATGAAACAAGTAATTTAAACTTCTCGGAATAGTTATAGCATTCAAAGATCTTGTCAACTTTCTCCATCCAATCAATAAACAAATCACCATTGCAAGATCCATTGAAAGGAGGAATGGATACCTTAATATGCCTCATATCATCATCTCCGGAGTTGAGATCATGCAAACCATATTCTTCATCATCCGAGTCTTCGGACTTAAACTCTCGAGATCTTCTTGAGTCGTGATTCGACCTTCTCCTTGGTGGTTGGTTCGGAGTAGTCCTAAAAGAAGGAGAAATATGCTCCAAATTTTGTAACACCGTATCAAATATTTTATTGAGCTCATCAATTTGTCCTTGAAGGCTGGATTCAGGAAGATTTGGATTCAGATGTGGATAAGCTGGACTAACCGGGAGGCTAGGATCAATCGGTTCCCGGTTTGGTTTGTAATGGGAACCACTCCTTGTGGTCATCCTTCAAACTTAAAATCAAACAAAAACAGAGGTAAAGACAAAGGTGGGGAGGGATTTATGGATCTGATACCAAATGACACGGAATGAAGAGGGTTTAGATTTAGGAAGTGGGAGAATCAGATTAGGCTATATGGAAAACAATAATCCGATAATTCCAGAATTGGGACTGGAATTTGGACGGCGATAACTCAACTATAAGACTGAGTTTCACGCTGAAAATTTGAGGAAAACTTTGGGGAAGGGTTGAGTAATACATCTCAAAATTGGAAGGCGATCACTTGGATGGATCAGTCGGAATGTAATGGAACAGTAACAATGCTCAGCGGTGGCCGGAAATTGAAAACCGGCGGAAGAAAAGAAATATCAAACGAGATCAACGATAGAAGAAGGAGCTTATGGACTTCAAGCTCAACCTATGACCTTGAGGAAGGCTTGAGACTTTGAAGCAAAAAGAGAACCCCAACTCGAAGGAGGGAACCCTTGAAGAACTCACGGTGGCCGGAGGAACTTCCGGCTTCCGCTGAAAGTGGAAAATGCCCGATGAAGGGTGAGCTGAAAAGCTACTAAAATTCAAATTCCAAATTGAGAACTACAATCATGCAATGGGGGATGTTTTATCAGCTATGAAGAGAGGAAAAAGGGAGGGAAAACTAAGGGCCAAAGTCATGCAAAATGAATGCTGTAAAATAAATAAAAGGAGGGAAAATTTGGACCAACGAAAATTCAAGAATGTGCAAGCCACGTTTTCCTTGAATTCTTTCAGCCAATTTTCCTTTCTTTCTTGGCCCTAAATACCCTTATTCCAGCCAAATAAACCCTTATGCAAAATTCCATACATGGCATGCAAAAATGCAAAATAAACCTAGCCGAGAAACCCTCTGGATTCTCCAAATGTCCATGTAAAAATTCACGTAAAAATTATCCTAAAAATGCAATAAAATTCCTTCAATCCTTAGAAAGGTTGATGAGTTGAGTCGTTGGATGACTGTGCACGTTTGCATGTGACTCCAACTCGCCATGCAAAATAAACTTCAATCGGTTTCGGGAGCAGGCTCGAGTCCGGCGGTCTCGGTTTTTGGTTGCAAATTCACCTCTTCTGCACGCCATGTTATCACGTGTTTTGGCCTTGTTTTATCCTCCAAAGTTGGCTTAGAAATGTATAATTCTTTAATTTATTCTCCTGCAACATTAACAAACATATTTGAAAAATCCCGAGTTTTGAACATTAAATGTGGATGAAATTCCATAATTCCCAAGTAACTCGAACTTGCATGTTCTTGGGTCGACTACATTATCCCAAAAATTCTTCGGGCTTAAGGCCGCTTTAAGACTCTGCCAACTTTCAACAACTTCTAATTTAGAGTCGTAAGATTCAATGCCCTTCACCAAAACAACATTCTTTCCACGGCTAAACACTTCAACAATCCGGTTTGTACTATACCACCGAATAACTAAATCAACATGAGTTTCATTATCCCATTTATAAACCATAGTGTTTCCAATATTCAGCAATGTATCCTTCTAAGTATTCATGTGACCTAATGTGTATAATTATAGTAAAATCCCTGGAACTATTAGTTAGCAAGAAAGGGGTTACTAACCAATCATGGTGGGTGAACGTAGCTGTCTTTTTAAACGCCCATTGCGCATTTTGAAGCAAATATTTTCCATGGAAGTATTCTATTGAGGATTCCAAGAACCTCATCCAATGATCATAGTTAGCTACCTCTTTCTCCTTGGTTCTTTTGATGAGTGGCCCGTAGGCTCCTTTACTAGAATTACCAAATTGTCCCTCATTGCTTGAATAGTTCTCCATATTAAGAAGATCATAATTCTTCTTCCTTAAGCTCAATTCAGATTTGTAGATTTTCTTCATCCAATCATGAACAAAGTAATTAGTAAAGAGTTCGGGTAAAGAGACTAACCACCTTGAGAGTCTTGTGGAGTTCACAACATATATAACTTTGTCTTTGTTTTCTTTGATCGGGACCCTTGAGTTCTCTTGATCGGGTGTTCCTTCTCTAGTAAAAAAGGGCTCTTTCTTGATAAAAAATTAAATTATTCTTAGATCTATTATCCTTCCTTGTGACCTCATCTTTGGCCAATTGTTCCGGTTCAAGGAGAATTAGCTTGATTGATCGTCCACTAAACTTAAAGAAATATTGGTTTATAAAACCATCGTGCATAACCTTCCGATCGAATTGCCATGGTCTTCCAAGTAACAAATGGCTTGAACTCATGGGAACCACATCNTATTCTTCATCATCCGAGTCTTCGGACTTAAACTCTCGAGATCTTCTTGAGTTGTGATTCGACCTTCTGATAGAGAATTTGATGCACGCTTTCTTGGTAACCTTGAGACCTTCTTTATCATTTATCCAACATAATTTATAATGCTTTGGGTGCAAGATAGTTTCTATTCCGAGTTTGTCAATCAACTCTCGGGAAACCACATTAACACAACTTCCACCATCAATAATAATTGAGCATACCTTATCTTGGATTGGACATCTACTATGGAATAAACTTTCTCTTTGGAGTTCCTCTTCTTGGCTTTAAGTGGCAAGTAACCTTCGGATAACTAATAATAAGGGGCCTTCTTGTACTCGGCATTCTTTCTCTTCGGATTCTAAGCTCATGTCCAATTTTTCCTTCACTTCATCTTCACTGAAAACTTCACTTGTTTCCTCTCTAATAACAATCACACAATTGTTAGGGCATTGGGATGCAATATGCCCGAGACCAAGGCACTTAAAACACTTGATCTCCCGTGTTCGGGTCATGTTATTTTCTTCCATCGGTTTAAGCTCACTATCCTTCTTTTGCAGCCAAGGTTGAACGAAAGGAATCTTGTTCTCCACCTTTGTATTAGGCTTAAAAAGAGTAATAGGACTTGCTTGGCTCACTATTCCCTTGCCCTTTCTTTTCATTTGCCTCTCCACTTTCAAGGCCATTTGAATAACCGAATCCATAGAGTCGATCTGTTGCAACTCCACAATATCGCTAATGTCTCAGTGTAAACCTCTAATAAATCGAGCTATAATTTTTTCCTCTGGTTCTTGTAAGTCACATCTAATTCGGAGAGTCTCAAACTCGGTAAGATATTCTTCCAACGAGAGAGATTCTTGCTTAAGAGATTGTAATTGAAGAAATAGCTCTTGTTTGTAATGAGCCGGTACAAATCTTCTCCTCGTAATTGATTTCATCATTTTCTAACTAATAATACTTTCTTCACCATCACGTCTTCTCTGAATTTTCAAACTATCCCACCAAAGACTAGCATAATCTGTAAGTTCCAATGAAACAAGTTGTAATTTAAACTTCTTGGGATAGTTATAGCATTCAAGGATCTTATCAACTTTCTCCATCCAATCAATAAACAAATCACCATTGCAAGATCCATTTAAAGGAGGAATGGATGTTAGCTTTAAAAGTATATTTAAAGTAATCAATTATTTTTTATGATAACTATTTAAGATGAGCGTGAAAGATAAAATAAACTCTTTACTATGCTTATATTAAACTTATCTATTCATGAGAAATACCCTCTTTGAAGGGTACAATTAAAGTCTAACAGTTTGTTTAAGTGCTGTAGAAATTTTGAAGATATATGCAGTTTGTGTCGACCCATAGATATTTGTGTCGACCTTTTTTCAAAACAGAAGCTGAGTCTGTCATTCTTTATGTCGACCCATAGATATTTGTGTCGACCCTTAGATAATCTAGAAACTCAGCTTTACATAGTTTGTGTAGACCCATAGAGTTTGTGTCGACCCATAAGAAAATCCAGAAGCTCAGCCTTTCAGTGATTGTGTCGACCCTTACAACATTTGTGTCGACCCCTGTTCAAAACAGAGGCGAGCCATTCCATTTGTGTTGACCCACCTATAATTTGTGTTGACCCAAAAAGGCAGTAAAGCATGCTAATGTGTCGACCCATCAAAACTGTCTGTGTCGACCCCAGATATAACACTATGTCGACCCTACCCAAATCCGTGTGTCGACCCATCCTGTATTTTACATGTGGACTCTAAAGCTAGAGCCAACTCATTTTTGTGTCGACCCCATATTACTTGTGTCGACCCTAGCGTTTTCCAGCGATGAATCCTTTAGAATTTGTGTCGACCGAACAAACAATGTGTCGACCCCAACAAATTCCCAAGAAGATTTTATGTCGACCCCAATAGCATTTGTGTCGACCCAAATCAGAAAATCCGCACCAACGGTCAGAAAACTCACAACGGTTATATTTTGATGTGTCTACCGGCTAGTGCTTTGTGTCGACCCCAGAAGAATTTGTGTTGACCCAACTGGACAGTCAACAGCAACTATAAATAGATGAAGCGATCTCATTTTTGACCAACGATTTTCACGAGAGAAAAACTACGCTGAAGTGCTGTGAATTTTATCTCTCAAACTTTTACTCTCTCAAATCCTAGTACCGAAACTTGTATATCATTCTTGAGATTGAGTGAGTGGTTTATCAAAAACCGTACAAATTGTATCTCGTTCTTTGAACGCTCATTGTAAAAGGGGTGACGCTCCTTCAAGAAAAGAGTAAAAGGTTTGGTTGACACCCGTAAGTCAATCGGAGTGAAGCTCAAGGTTTGGGAGAGAAGGATCTTCAAGAAGGTACCTTGAAGCGCGGACGTAGGCAAGGTTAGCTGAACCGCGTTACCAAACCAGTGTCAATTTCTCTCTCTAAACTCTTATTTATTTGTTTAAGTATTCCGCACTGGAGTTTAGAAATAACTAAATAATTCGCACGAACTTGACTTAGTAAACAAAAAGGTTTAGTTAACTTAATTCACCCCCCCCCCCCCA
>QAOC01025442.1:6524-48853 GCA_003255005.1 Begonia fuchsioides
TCTGTCTCCCCAGCTTGAGCAAGCCTAGAAACCGGTCTCCGTAGAGCAGCACGCTGTTAGGGATCAAGTATTTGACTCCTATTATGGGTTATTGTTGGCATTCAGTAACTTTTTTTTTCTCATTATTGTCTCGCACAGCAAGCTTGCAAACTCCAATTTCTTATTGCTTTATGATATTCCAATCGACCTATGGTTTCCACAAGTTTTTACAAAGTTTGGCGAAAACCAGTGAAAAACCTAAAATGGCGCTGAGTTACAAGTTTTTTTTCTCATTATTGTCTCAAATACTTTTTCAAAATCTAGGAGCATCGATATCAGCGCTACGCACAGCTTTTCTTTAATAATAACAAAACTAGCCAAAGCTCTGTCTCTCCAATAGAATTGGCCCTTCTTTAAGAGTCAATGATTGGAGCTACAATAGTACTGAAATCATGAATGAAATGCCGCTAGAATGTTGCAAGGCCATGGAATCGTCAAGCCACGCGAACATTCTTTGGAATTGGCCAAGCAATAATCATAGTCACTTTATCATATTATGGAAAAAATTTATGTTGTTGCAAGGGTAATAGTGCTCCATGTGTTCACTCTCACCCGGAATATAGATGAGTGTATCATCAAAAGAAAACTACCACGAACTTGCTCATTAAAGGTTTGAGAACCTAAGTCATTAGACGCATGAATGTAACAGGTGCGTTTGAGAGTCCAAACGGCATGAAAAGCCATTCATATGAACATGTGCTTATCTTGAAAGTTGTTTTTCATTCATCGTCAGAGTAAAAATGAACTTGGAAGTATCTACTTCGAAGGTCAGTCATCGTAAAAATTTATGATCCATCAAGGTTATCAACGTATCATCAAGTTGTGGAATCAAAAACCTATACTTGATGGTAATTCGGTTAGCAACTTGTCTCTCTACACACATTCACATAGTGACACCTTTCTTAGGCGTGAGAAATGTAGAAACTACACATTGACTTTTACTTTTTATAAAAAGCCTTTTCGAAGGGGCTCTCCCACCTACTCTTGTAACATTTGATTTTTCTTTGTATTCATCCGAAAGTAAATGTTTTTGGTAATAAACGATATGAACCCTTCAAGTTTCGTAAATAAGCAAGAAAAACTCTAGCTTGAAAAACCAAATCTAACTTTGACTAGAGGAGTTCAAAATCGACACGGACGATGAACTGATATTATTGATCCGATTTTTGTCAATTTTACGTCTTTATTGATTTTTTAATGGTCTTACATTATGTAGAATCAATTAATGCGGTCCGATTTCAATCTTAATGTAATAAAAGTATTAAAATTCGACAGGATCACTAAGAAATTATATTAAATTTTTTATTTTTAATCATGGCAGTTAATTTTCTAATTGAAATTTCTATATGTGTTTGAAATACTAATGTAACCTAGGATAATTATCAATTGATATGTTGTACTAGTGGTATTTTACAAGTGACATCCTAAATTTTTATTTGTATGAACTTGAAGAATTATATTTTCAAATCACATTTTAAAATTTTAATTTTATTAATTAATACCTCAAAGTATGAATGTATTTCAATTGACACCTAAAATTTCAAACTTGATCAACACATACCTCAACATTAAATTTTTCATTATTATGCATCTTCTTACAAATTCAATTTTGATTTTTTCATTCTATTTTTTTTTCGATCATCCTAATTGAGAATACCTAATAAATCAAAAAAATTGAAAATTAAATTATAAAAATAGGCTTAATTACTTAAATTTCACGATAAGGTGACAATTGATAAATTAGAAGTTCAAGATATCACTTGACAATTATACTTGTAGGTCTCAATTAACACAATTAAAAATTTAAGGTGTCAGTTGAAAAATATTCATGAGTGTTAGTTCTTCAGTGATAATATACTTCCAACAGTCTAGGTCTAAAAATTTAAGATTCAAATTTTAATAGTCTGGTCCTATTTATTCAAAAAATCATACATATTCAGACTACGAACATTTCTACCTTTGAGGCAATCACAACAAGACATTTGTCTCTGTCACATTAATATTAGGACCTTCTCCCCATAGCAAGGCCATCGTCACACACAGTGGGCAAGGATAGCTTCTCATGGCAAGACCATCATCGCTTATACAGAGCTAGAACATGTGAAGCTTATTAAAAGAGAGTAATTGGGAAAAAACAGCTTGCATTAACATTTATTCATATGAGTATTTAAGCATACTCGACAAGACATGTGTCTTCATTAGATTGGAGGGAGAATAACAAAACATGAATATCGAAACAACCCACAAAATATGTCAACATAATATTTATAAAGTATCTCCTAACATCCTACTTCAAGCTCATGGGAGAGATGACGACGACAAGAAGCTTGTCTCATATAGGGGTGGGCATAACCGGACCAAAATCGTAAATCAGACTGGAATTACCGATTTTAATATGGTCTTAGTTCTAATTTTAAAAAATTGTGATTTATGAGCCAGTGGCGGAAAAACCATCATCAACAACAAACTCCGATAAAATTAGATATAATTTTTAAAATCGAGTAAAACTCGGCTCAAACCCTAATAAAATTTAATATAAATCTTAAAATTAGTTATAAATTTGCCTAATTACTTAAAACTTGGCCCAAATATAATAAAAAATATATATTTTATTATTATATTTTAATTTTTTTAAAATATAAACAAAATTGGGTTAAAACTGGAACGAAACTGTAATTCGGACCAACCTGTGCCCACTGATAATCTCATAGATTTTGTAGTTGATCAAACGTTGCATTAATTTTGATTTTAGCAGCACCTATTGCATCGCTCATATGAATACCCGAAAACCATCATCAACTACAAACTCGAGGATGCAAAAAATGGAAAACTTCACCACCATTTCCAACCTAAAAGCAGCAGCAAATAACGTAACCAAGAAAAATAATGATAGTTATCAACTATCGACTCAAGCATAGGTAAGAGAATGAAGAAAAGAAGAGAAGGACAGAGGATATGTAAGAAAGGTATTCACAGGTTTTTTGAAGTTAAGAGAATGAAGGGATTGAGATCTATCATAGGCAAGATATCAACTCTAGCATTTTTTTGCTAGTCAGATAGTCAAATGTTAGGAGCCAGATCCTCTAGAGCCAGATCCTTTCTACCAGGTCTTTCTTGTGCGGAACTATCTAAACTAACACCAATTGCACGAGAACCCTGGGGCCGTTCCAAACTTACTCGTGTTTTCTACAGCTGCCTTTACAGCTAGTCATGGGAAGTTCTCATCATTGATCTAAGATTCTACTATGACTACATCGATCTAATATTTGGCAACAAACTCCATAGCCTGACAGATATGATTGAGTGGATCCGAGTTCATACATTTTGCGAGATGGTAGGACCATATTCTGAGTGTCTAGTGCAGCTATTGTATAGCAATCTCTCTACCACGGGTGGAAGAAAGAAAATGATGTATTAGCTTACACAACGTGCCTCCTACAAAATATGGCGACACTCATCACTCGCCGAAAATGACTCACCAAATTGAGAGTTAAATGCATCATATTTTTATTCCATAATGCATGAATAAACACGGACATGGCTGCTTGTTATGTCGATAATGCTATGAGTCTCTGCGCCACTAAGAATCTGTGGGACTAAGGATAAAGGTTGGTCATGCTTCGCGTGACGAGAATACAGAGAAGAAAGGTTGAAAAGGTCATCTCGATCTTTAAATCACAAGGAGAAAATCTTCAAAAGAGTTGGATATTCATGCACTCAAGATGTACTTACTCTTCCGTTGTGAATAAGGGCCATGGAGGTCCATGGAGCAGAGAACAAGGGTTGGATCTCTTCAGGAGTCTCGTTCTACTGACGTCTTTTGCTTAGTCACCCTTCATGGAGGGACACTCAGTTTCATTACTTCTCGACTAGGTTAGTCTAACATGGCTCGTGCATAATTGTTAAGTAATGGAATATTCTGTAAATATTTATGCTATAATTTAGTTATTCTATTGGCCAATAGTATTCTTACAAATATTTAGTCATCATTACCATTTGCTGTATAAATGTAACAATTTGATAAATGAACAACATAGAGTTTCCAGAATATTTTCTTCTCGTCTCCGTCAATTTCTTCTTCTCTGCTAAAACTCAGAATTCCTACTTGGTATCAGAGCCAACATGACCTCTTCATCATCATCTGGAACTAATGAATCTGCTATGAACACTCAACAGCTTCTTTATCACCCTCCATTTCCTTCCCACACTCAGCAAATCAACATCAAACTTACTGTCGATAACTATCTTGTTTGGAAAAATACTTTACTAAACACTATCATATCTAACGGATTAGAATCCTTCATTCAATCTCCTTCTATTCCTCCTAAGTACCTTGACACTGCCTCAACCCAGATTAACTCTGTTTATTCTTCTTGGCAGCGGTATAACCGGCTCGTAATGAGTTGGTTATACTTCTCCTTACCCGACTCTCTTCTTCCACAGATTGTTAACCTTACTACTGCTGTGGATATATGGCAGAGCTTGTCTCGTTAATATTCATCAACATTCTTAGCTCGTCTGAGTGAACTATGAAATGAATTGCATTGCCTAAACAAAGGGGGTTTGTCAGCAACATATTACATTCACAAATTGACCTCGATTTGTAATAGCCTAGCAGCCATCAGTGAGCCCGTTCCTGTCAAAGATCAAATCCTAGCATTATTGAATAGGCTCATAGCTGAATATAACCCTTTCGTCACTTCAATCTCGCACCATCCAGCGAAAACCTCAATCGACGATAATCGCAGTTTTCTCCTTACGTATGAGGTTCGTTTGGAAAAGCTGAGTACCTCAACCCTGAGTCTTCCGAAATTCTCAACTCTGGTGGTTAACCGCGCTACTCTATTTTTACCTCGGTTGCCTTCACCATCGCCAGATCGTTCTGTTCTTCACAATCCCCAAACAGCTGGGATTCTAGGGCCTCCAAACACCCCTCAATGGAGAAACAGCAGACCCAATAATTACAGGCCTCGGTGCCAAATCTATTAGAAAGTTAGTCATCTTGCTTCGCTCTACTACCACCGATACAACTTGGCCTACATACCAACACCCAGGTCTGCTGCCCATCTTGCACCTTATCCTTCTAGCCCAGCCTTTCAACTTAACCCATTAGCTCAAAACCCAGCAGCTGCCTTTGTTCAATCCATTAGCCAAAACCCATCCCCAACTCACTTCTCCTCCCAGACATCAAATATATTCCTCCTCTGCCCTAGCTACTCTTCCCCTAGCTCCGGCACCATCCGACCCTCACGCTCTCTCTTGGTACCTCGACTTAGGAGCCACAAATCATTTCACACCAGACCCTAATCTCCTTCATTAGCCAACGCAGTATCTTGGCTCCGATCAGATTACAGTCACCAACGGAATGTCTTTACCCATCACTTCTGTCAGTTCTTCTTGTACCCCTTCCTCTTCAGGTCTTTTATTCTCCTTACCTAACACTCTTTACTCGTCTAATATGTCTCATAATCTTCTTAGTGTTCATAAGTTTTCCACTGATAATTCTGTCAGTGTTTCATTTTTCCCCACATTTTATCATTCAGGATTTGTCTTCTTAAGATATTCTTCACCAGGGGCAGTCACTAATGGCTTGTACACACTTCCAGCCCACAGTGTGTCTTCTATCTTCTCTGCGATAGTCTCAAGTTCGTCAGTGTGGCATGATAGACTTGGTCACTCTGCTTCTTCAATTCTAGAGTCTGTTTTATCTTCCTGTCATCTAAATTCCCGTATTGTTCGAGTCCAGTACAATTGTACTAGTTGTCCACTTAGTAAAAGTCACAAGTTACCTTTTCCAATTTCCAACTCTCGTGCAAAAGCATGTTTTGATTTACTGCATGTTGTTGTTTGGGGCCTTGCTCCTTCTCCTTCCATTGACGGTTTTTTATTCTTTCTATTGATAATTGACGGTTTTCGACTGTTATTCCGAGCCCATATGCCGGTCATTTTTTGGTCTTTCGCCTTTCAAAGAGCTGTGTATCTTATTAACATCTTACCTTCCAAAGTTTTATCTCTCCAAATTCCTTATACTCTAGTACACTCCAAACCGCCCTCGTACTCTCATCTTTGAATTTTTGTCTGTGCGTGCTATCCAAATTTACGTCCGTACAATGCAAACAAGCTTCAGCCAAGATCCATTTGATGTGTCTTTCTTGGTTACTCATCAAATCACAAAGGATATATCGTTTTTCAACCTGAATCTTGTCGTCTCTTTTATTCTCGTGATGTTCAATTTCACGAATCTTCTTTCCCATTTCACTCTACTTCTTCATCTTCTTCTCTACCTCCTAACATTTCTCCTCCCATATCCATTCTTCCACCTTCCCAAATTATTAGGACTTCTCTACCAACATCAACAATTTCTCCTCAATGTGAGTCTTCTACCTCCACATCTCCCACTCCAACGTCCACATCATCCTCCACCTCTTCAAGTCTCACTCTTGCCCCACAACAACCTTCCACAGTCAATGTTCATCTTATGATGACCCTATTCAAATTTGATATTACCAAACTCAAGGCATGGCTAACAGAAACTTCATCCCTTTTTGAACCTTCTACATACACCCAAGCTGCTCACTTTTCTCATTGGGTTGCTGCAATGCGTGAAGAGATGGCTGCCCTTATCTCTAATAATACTTGGACATTAGTTACCCTTCCCTCACAAGCCTCAGTGATTGGCTGCAAATGGGTTTTACGAGTTAAGACCAAGGCTGATGGCTCGGTTAGTCGCTACAAAGCCCGTCTTGTGGCTAAGGGGTACCATCAACAAAAACATATTGACTACTTCGAGACGTTCCTTCTAGTCGTCAAGCACACTACTATTAGATTGGTTCTATCTGTTGCCTTCTCCAAATCTTGGCTCATCAAGCAATTAGACGTGAGCAGTGCATTTATCCATGGCAATCTCGAAGAGAAGGTGTTTATGGAGCAGCCACCTGGCTTTATAGATCATTCGGCTCCCTCCTTGGTATGTCGTCTTAATGAAGCTTTATACGGCCTCAAGCAATCTTCACGAGCTTGGTATTGCAAGCTATTCTCCGCACACTCAAGTATGGATTCTCCTTATCTTTTGCTGATCTTTCTTTATTCATCTACTTCAAGTCTTCAATTCATTTGATAATACTTGTCTACGTTGACAGCATACTTCTTATTAGCAACGACAGTAGTACAATTACTTCTCCGGTGGATTACCTGGGTACTCATTTCGCTCTTTAGGTCTTGCACACCACTTTCTTGGGATACAAATTACTTCCTCCGACTCTCCCATGTTTCTATCACATGAACATTATATATCTAACTTGCTACTTAAGGCTAGCATGTTAGACAATAATCTTGTGGACACGCCTATAATTTCTAACTCATCTTTTCGATAAGTGATGGTGAGCTGCTCGATGATGGCACTTTATTTCGGCAGATTATTGGTGGCTTACAATACTGCAATTGAACAAGGCCGGATATCTCATTTGTTGTGAATAAGTTGAGTCAATTTATGCATGCCCCCACAACAATACATTGGACAGCCTTGAAACACATCTTTCGTTATCTTAAGGGTACGTCTACTTACCGGCTACAGTTTATCAAAATTTCAAATTTCAATAATAGCAGGCTTTGTGGATGCGGATTGGGGGTCATCACCTCATGATCGGAAGAGTACAACCTATTTTTTTTATTTATCGGTGAAAATTTGATTTCGTGGAGCTCCTTCAAGCAAAAAGGAGTCTCCTGCTCAAGCACTGAATCCAAATACCGGAGTCTAGCCGATGTTGTTGGTGAGGTTCTATGGTTAAAAAAACTATGTGCCGATCTTCATATTTATTTGCATCAACCTCCTATAATCTTCTATGACAACATTAGTGCAACCTTCATTGCATCCAACTCGGTCATTCATTCTAAATCCAAACATATCGACATCGACTTTCATTTTGTTCGTGAAAAAATTTATTACAAGCAAATCATGGTTCAGTTTACTTCTTCCTCCTCTCAAGTTGCTGATGGCTTAACCAAACCACTTTTGGGATTGTCTTTTCGAGAGTCCAAGTGCAAGCTACAAGTGGTTCTTCTTGAGCTTGAGGGGATGTTAAGTAATAGAATATTCTGTAAATATTTTGTTATAAGTTAGTTATTCTATTGACTAATAATATTTTTATAAATATTTAGTCATCATTATCATTCGGTAAATATAACAATTTGATAAATAAACAAGATAGAATTTTAAAAATATTTTTTTCTCGTCTCCATCAATTTCTTCTTGGATGTTATTTTCTTCTTCTCTGTTAAAACTCAGAATTCTACTATAATTCAGCAGTCTCAATAATCCAGATATTTCAGAATTGTGACGCTCATTCCATGTTGAACAGTCTCTAATTGGAAGATAATTAATTTAAAGTTATATAGGGTTAAGAAGTGTTGACCCAGTTGGAAAGAGAGATCCGAGTCTTCAGAATCAGAGGTGGGTCCTACGCCTACTGTAGTAATGAAAGTGATGACCTCTTCATTCACTGATATGGTTGGAAGCATATCCACGATACCCTGCTCTCTGATTCTCCTCTTCTTCCCTCCATCCTCGTGGCATCTCTTCTCTACTTTCTCAATTATTAGCCCGTGATGGACCACAGCCTTGGACCCGATGAACCTCAATTCGCAAGTTCATGAACCAGATCCCCCTCACAGATCACGTTCCGTTTCTCCGGTCTTTTCAGATAACGTTTTAGCTAAATTATTGCTCTTTAATGTCTACCGGTGGCTCTCTTTTGGAAATGGAGAAGTTCAAGCTCCATAAAAATGGCAGTTAGACTGTTCCATTCAACTATGGAGTTCTTCTAGTTTGCTTTCGAGAAATTTGAAAGCAGCAAACAGCCCGTCTCCAAAGTCAAAAGAGGGAATTAGTTCATATCCCTCTATCTCTCTCAATCTCTATCTGTTTCTCTCTCTAGGGTCTTGTCTCTCAACTTCATACTGAATTTCTTATCCAGTCTCTGGAATCTGTAAGCATGACCCATCAAACGTGTCTTATTATAAATGATTTTTCCAAACCTACAAGCACCAACTTTTTATTTATCGGAACACCCACTTTGTCAGTGACTGAATATACAGCTTCAAACAACACTTCTTTCTTACTTCTGCTGCACTCCATAGCTTAGAGAAGCTTTTAGCTTCAGAGTGTGTAAACAAGGAGAAGCTTCCGCCACCGCCAAGTACTGAAAATGGCGTCGTCTTCTGTATCAGGGTGGTCGAAGAGGCAGCGAGGAGCTGCAAACGGCTCTCGGCCGGTGCGGTGCTTGGTCGACGGCTGTAACTCAGACCTCAGCAACTGCAGAGATTACCACCGGCGCCACAAGGTTTGCGAGCTTCATGCGAAGACTGCGCAAGTCATAATTCGTGGCCTGAATCAGAGATTCTGTCAGCAATGTAGCAGGTGAACTGAGCTTCCTTCTCTTCGCCGCCATTCATGGCGTTCGTGGATTCTTGAAGGAGAAATCCCTGTTTCTTTCTTTGCCTAGTTTTTTCAAGCAAACTCTTCGAATGGTTCGACGTTTTAGTTGCTGCCAACAGAGGAATTTGCTCATTGACTCTGAAAATATCAGTTCATAAATAGAAAAAAGTTGAGATACCCTTTTGATATGATTATTGAACAATTAAATTAGGTAGTTAAACTTACAAAAAGGCTAGTTCATAAGGGTAGCTGTTGTTGTGGTGGGGATCTGTAGATTCCATTCACTGGAGGAGTTTGACGAGGGGAAGAGAAGTTGCCGGAAGCGTCTGGACGGCCATAACAGAAGAAGAAGAAAGCCACAGCCGCTGCCACTCCGGCCTGAACTTCAAGCAAGTGTGTTGTTCAATTACCAAGGTAAACTGCTTGTTCATAGAAGAACAAAGAATCATTTCACAGCTGCCATTTTTTCCGATTCGGGTATGAAGACTTTCGATAATTCAATCCATCATTTTGCATATCCTCTTTCCGGCAGGATCTGGTTTACTACCATTCCAAGGCGAACTCAGTATCAAGGCTGAGGAGGATTCCAGGTTTCTCGATCAATACCATCGAGTAAATTTCTTGGCTAAACAGTACCATTTTGATGAATCTTACACGGACACCGGAAGAGGCTTTCAAGGAGGAGATTCCATCGATCCCCGTCCACTTCCACCACAACCGGCGGCTTTCACTGTGAACGGCGATTGTGCTCTCTCTCTTCTGTCATCACCCACAACACTGTCATCTTCGCTCAATTCGAGCCACTTTGCACAGCCAGCTCTGCAACGTCCTCCCGGCTTTATGAGTCTGCAGCCTATTCCCATGGATTCATCTCAGCCTCCCACTTTCAAGAACGATGAGTTCAACTCCCCATCATTTCCTTCTCTTTGGGATCAGTAAGAGCTTGGATGTTTTCATTGTTGTTTCCACCATTGTTTCTTGACTGTTGTACAAAGAACTTCCACCTACATATCCAAGATCCGTAAAATGTTTCTTTTTTTAGCTCTACGTTCTCCATTGTTTTCTGCAACTTCTAGAGATCTCACTCAAGCAACTTATCAATTGAACATTATTCAAACCCATCGTAAAGTACCGCCGTGCTCACACTTAAAAGCTAAGTTTGTGGAGCCCTAAACAGAGTTCTGACCTGCTATTCCACCAGACATAGAAAAATGGAGTACACAGGTATACAAAGAAGAAATGAGATATCCCCATTAAAAACCCATTTGGATGTTGTATTCTCTCTTTTACTCATCTCTCGCTTCAATATTTGTTCCTAACCACCACGACATTAAATGAAGATTTTCACCGTCCCAAACATGGCGAGCATAACAATGCTTTTCATTTTGATATTACGGGAGATAAGAAGAATATTGTTTTTTTACTATTGACTTGTACATGTTTATTATTGACACATTTGTTTAAGAGATGACAAGATGAAGGCGAGCATATTTTGTCAAGATATTGAAATAGAATTGAAGTTTGTGAGTTTTGCTATGCAATTACACCTTAACATTATTAACTGTTGTCAATTTCTTCTAATATCTTACTTAAAATATTGGAAACATATTCATTTGGTTTGAAGAACAATTTCAATTTTGTTGTATTTCAACTTCTATTTTTGATGTTTTGATATTGTTAAATTTTAATTTGCTTAATTTATTGTGTCATGGGAAAACCAAGACCGGCCTCAACTGGACCATAATTTAATGGTCTGATCTTGGTCGAGTCTTATTTCTTTATGGTTCTAGTCTTAGTTCAAAATTTTAAATACAAATTCCTATTGGTCAATGCCTATTTTTTCTAAAAAGCAGATCAACCCAGACCACGTACACCTCTACTGCAAATGTGAGTTGATTATAAGGATGGTAGAACCAGACCAAGACCAAATGAGGACTGATACATTTGGACTGGTTTTTGTTAATGCAACAACTTTCTTGACTGTCCAACCATACTACATCATGCAAAACTAATTTAAAAAATCTATAAAACCATTAAACAAGCATCGGACACTAAAAAATTGTTAATTCAAATTATCATTATTTTATCTTTAAAACATAACTGAGATGTTTACTTGAGTTTTAAGTATATACATAATTTATTAGACTATTAAACTTAATTGGATTATTTATTGTGTAAAAACTCAATTTAAGCTCGAGTTTTGAGTAAATAATCTAAAAAAAGATTGAGTTTTTGAAAAACCTCTTTCGGGCTCTTCAGATGTCCGAAAGAGAGTGGATGTGTCTGATATGCACACACTGACCTTCCTTCAAACATTCAAAGAGCTCAATTTTTTTTTTGTATTTTTTTAAATTAATTTTTATAAACAAATATTATTAGAATGAATTGAAATTTTCACCACATATTCATAGCTATAAAACATACTAACCTGCAAAGTTTCAATTTTTTTTGCATTTGTACGATTTACTATAATTTTTTGAATACACAAAAAATAAATTTAGTTAAAATTTTGTATGTTAATAAAATTTAATTTTGTCACAAATTTACAATATTGGAATACAATATTCCACAAAGTTTTGTGATTTATTATAATTTTTTGAATGCATAAAATAAAAACTTTAGTTAAATTTTTAAAAAAAAATATAACTGAATTTATTATAATTTTATGTTGCATAATTAGCAACAACATTTCTAACTTAACAACTCCCCCATAAAGCATCCATATTTAAACAATAAGTTCTGCCCATAATGTATACTTTTAACTCCTAAAAGAAATTCCTTCATTGAATGCACATAAATTACACTCTTTTCCTAACCTATGCATCGTTCTTCATCTTTGACAGTATTAAAAATAAAATTGGAGCAGTATCCCTTGTAAATAATATTACAAAACTTCAATCAAAACAACATGACTATATTAGATCAATTCAAGAAAGATATCCAATCATTTCATCTAATTCAATTTACATCAAGAAAGATATTATCATTCAAATCATATTGCAAAAGATACTCAATTGATTTCAAATGCATATTGCTCCAACAAAATTAATTCATTCAATTCATTATGCACAATAAACTAATACAACGAATTATTTATCCAAAATTATCAAAAATATATAAAAATCACAATAAAAATAAATACCACTCTAGTACCAATTATAGGACCTATTTCCAACCTAAGATTGGAGGTGACTTAGTTTGATCAACTGCTTTCGTGATTTTAAAAAATCTAAATCCAAAGTTATCATTGCAATAAGTAAAATTGTAAAAAAAAAAATTAAATTGACGTCTTAACGCGATTCAACAAACCTTGCTTATGTAGCGTTTCAAAACTGCACCTTGAAAAATTTTTCCTCATCGTATGAGTATCCACTGTTGTTGATTTACGTGTGTTAACCAAACTATGATAATTAACTCTTATTTCGAAGATCGTCATTTTTTTTCAATTAACTCTTATTTTAGAAGGGGTCACATTTTCTCTAAATTTTTGCTAGAAAATAATTTGCTAAAAAAAATTAGATTATAGTTTTATAATCCACTAAAATAATGGATGAGGTGAAGGCAGCATTAAATTTTAGCTGCTACACCAACTTTCTAACCTGTCTGAAAGTTTAGGCAAATTATCGTCAGAAGTTGTTGTAGCTTCTAAAAAGACTCAAATGATCTATGAGTTTTGGATTCATGATGCTCATTCCATATGTATTCAGGGGAAAAGTTACTAATTAATTGCATGCCTAGGATGACAGGCCCTGCTAAGAAATAATTAGGCATGTAGTGTACAAGGAGAAGAAATAATTAATTTCAGATTGCAAAGGTACCAATCTGAAATTTTGTGAGAACCGCGTACCTAGAAAAAGTACACGAGTAAAAATTAGTCGATCAAGATGGAGGAGCACACTCGATGACTGTACTAGGAGACTATCGGTGCTGCCTAAAAACCAAGACTATGGTATTAATACGTTCAAAATATGGAAAAGACAAGTTGAAAATGAAATGAAAAGAAAAGTATAGTGTTTGCGAATAGACAACGACATTGAGTTTGTTCAAAATAGTTTGACATTATATGCAAAGAAGAAGGCATAAAAAGACACAAAACAATGAGATATACTCAACAACAAAATGGCTTCACATGAAAGATTTGGGAAGCGAAGAAAATGCTTAGAATACAGATCTGCAAAGATTGGAAAAAGAAGCCACCCTCTCTCAACGAGATTAGAGAGGTCTTAACCAGATTCAGTTTAAAAGATCTCATACCTGCGAAAACCCCGTGGAGAGGTCATTTTAAATTGAACGCTGAGCAGGGTCCAAAAACAGAAGACGACAGAAGGATCAAGGAAAGAATTCCATATTCTGATATGGGTGGAAGTATAACGTATGCAATGATATGCACACGTCCCGACGTAGCCTATTCGGTCAGTGTTGTCAACAAATATATGTCTAATCCTAGAAAAGAGCGTTGATACGCTCTCAAGTGGATAATGAGGTATATCTCACAATCACTTGGGGTATCACTAATTCTAGGAAATTATAGTATAGAGGCAGCCATAATTAGGTTATGCAGACTTGGACTATGCAGCTTGCGGGCTCACTCGAATCGCTCGATAAAGTCGCGGTACGAGCCAGGCTCGAGCCCAGGAGCCGAGGCATGTTGTCATCAAACCGTTTGATGAATCCAACGGTCCAATATGTATTTGTTGGATCATCCAATGGTCTAATCCAACAGCTAGATTTTGAGGTAGTATAAAAAGGGAGTGTCGAAAACTTTCACTGATTTCTCTTGAATTCTCTCAAGCTCTCACACTCTCAATCTCACTTTACCAAGTAATTTTTCTCGTGTATTTGATTGTTATTCAAAAAATTATCAATTACTCATCGTGATATACGTACAATTAATTTGTGAAGTTATCGTTAATGTTAATTTGTATTGTTAACTAATTTTTTTTAATTTTGCAGGACTAGTAATTGTGGAATTACAAATATCAATTATCACGTACAAGTTATCATCGAGTAATTAGTGAACGGTATCAATTTATAATTTTTTTTGTTATTAATTTATATCGATATGGATGCACACTATGCACAATTAAAATTGTTTTCTTCTGATGATGACGACATTCAAGAAATTAAATCTAGTAATCTCACATTTTCTATTGGTCACACATCCGCATATGCATCCACAACTTCACCCAAATCTAAAAAATAAAAAACGTTGGATGTTTGGAAACATTTTGAATTGAAAGAAATACAAATAGAGGTAAAAATTGAAAATAGGACACAATGCCAATATTGTGCAAAACACTATGCATACGAATCTACCAATAGCCCTATTGGTCGACAATATAAAAAATGTCACGCACACGAGCAAACAAGACACCGAACCCAATTACAATTAAGTGTTGGTAGTATAGGAAATTTCGTGTATTCAGACGAAAGATTACGCAAAAGTGCTGCAAAATATATAGCACAAAAAGAAGTCTCGCTATCAATGTTTGATAGCGAAATCATTGAACAATTTATGAGGGAATACGTTAACCCTAGTTTTAGACGAATTCCTCGTAGTATTGTGCAAGGTGACATCATTAAATTGTACATTAATATGAAAAATGAGTTAATTGCATTATTTTCACATGCACTTACTATATGTAAGTGTATTACGTCTGACTTATGGAGTGCACCTAATGCACTTGGATATATAGTCATCACTTGTCATTTCATTGATGATAGATGACAACTTCATAAAAAAATATTAGGAATTCGTAGTTGTGATTATCTTCCTAACGGAATAACTATTTATCGATACATTGTGGTCATTTTACAAGAATATAATATTAGAGATAGAATTTTTAGTATTACTTTAGATAATGATTCCGCTAATGATGTTTGTATTTTGCAATTTAAAAGATTATTTTAACTTTATAGTGGTCAATCTTCGTTTTTTCATATGCGTTGTGTTTGTCATATTTTAAATTTAATTGTTAAAGATAGCACGCATTTTATTTACCTGCATATTGATGCAATTAGAAATATAATTTTTTTATTACTTCTTTTAACTCCCGACAACAAGAATATAAAGAATTTTGTAAAGCGGTTAATCTTCGACCTAGAAAATTAAAA
Organism: Begonia fuchsioides; assembly: GCA_003255005.1. Lineage (NCBI taxonomy): Eukaryota > Viridiplantae > Streptophyta > Magnoliopsida > Cucurbitales > Begoniaceae > Begonia > Begonia fuchsioides. The sequence goes on from QAOC01025442.1 coordinate 22,111, forward strand.
ACGGATGTGATACAAGGTGGAATTCAACTTATTTAATGTTAGAACATGTTAAATCGTATTGGAATGTAATTTGTGATTTTATTAGTAAAAAAACACAAGGTATTACTTTAGATAATTGTAGTTATGATATGACTAATTTATTTCTTGATTTTTTAAAACTATTTTTCGAAGATACTAAAGAATGTTTGTGAATTTATTACCCGACTACGCATCTTGTTCTTCCTATATTTGTAAAGTTAAATGGTACTTTCGAGAGATATAAAAAATAGATAAATTTTATGAAATCGTTGACAAAATGGAAACAAAATTTTAAAAATATTGGCTTGAAATACCCAATATTTTTTCATTTGATTGCATTATGCATCCTAGATATAAACTTAAATATTGCAAATTGATGTTTGATACTATTTTCGGTAACTTATGACTAATGTCTGTAGTTTTGGTAGCTTCATTAAGAAACGATATTTCTAATTTATTTGCTTCTTAACGACATAAATATAGTATTTCTCGTTCATTTCATTCGTCTAATGTTGCGTCTACTTCTATTGGTTGTTCTTGTTTTAGACAACCAATTAATAGTATGGATGTCATTGATAAAGAAATTGATTGCGATGTGCATTCTTATGGTTCCAGTAAGAATGAACTCGATATTTATTTAGACACTCGTTATGCTCACTCGATATTTTTAATGTCTCGTGATTATGCATTTGATATTTTTAGTTGGTGGAAAAATAACGCGGTTGTCTATCCAATTCTTTCTAAAATGCCACGCGATTTACTAGCACCTCATATTTCCACAATAGCTTTCAAGTCTGCTTTTAGTGCAGGTGGACGAGTGTTCGACGATCGACGAGAAAATCATGCACCAGATCTCTGGGTGGCGTTGATATGCTTGAAGGATTGGAACGATGCAATTTCAAGAAACCAACAACGAGATGATGAATTAATTGAGGAATTCAAAAAAATTTAATTAAAAAATTATTAACTTTTAAAGTGTAATTTTATGTAATTTTTACACTTGTATTTTTTTATATGTAATTTTTAACACTTGTATTTTTTATATGTAATTTTTTTTACTTGTAATTTTTTTATATGTAATTTTTTACACTTATAATTTTTTATATATAACTTTTTGCACTTGGAGTTTTTAGAATTCATACAATTTAATTTCAATGATATGTAATTTTTCAAAAATAATAAATATATTTACGTATGTTTGGCTCGCTTGACTCGGCTCATATAGGCTCGACCGGCTCGACTCGGCTCAGGCTCAGCTCGGGCTCGACTCAAATAGCTCGACAGGCTAGACGAGCTAGAAAATGAGCGAGCCGGCTCGATTGCCGACTCTATTCTACTATTTGCTGAAAGCAACTTGCATGAGCCTTGAAGAAGGATTATAGGGGCTTACAATCCTTTTTTGTCTTATGTTTATGAATTCCAATTCAATGATTTAAGGAAAAATCGCTGAAGTTGATTTCGTTGTTGCTTCCTTCCTTTTCTCTTTTCAATTAATTGGTGTGAAGACTTTTTGGCAGCTTATCATGAGCTATTTCATCATACCATCAGTAAAAATATAGTAATAAAAAATATAAATCTATAAATTTATGATATTATTTAAAAAAGAATATAAAATATATATGATAAGCGGATAGTGGGAATGGAACCCGCATCATTAGCTTTAGAGGCTATGGGTTAAAGTCAACGTTGATTCATCATTTTGAACGTCTCTAATTCAAAGCTGAATCTGAAACTTTGATTTCATTCGGCTCCTCTATGGAAGATGATGATAGGACATTTTGATAAGTTCTTTCATGTGATAATGATTTGAGAGAAGCAAGATAAGCCTTTTCTCCATCCTATGCTTGTCGGTTCACCATACCGTGTTAGGTGTTTGTTGTTCATTGGTGGATGTTTGAATTCTTGTTCTTGTAATAATCGGTATAGAAAGCGATCAATACCAAGTAAGTTTGTAGGCCACGACTCTTTTCATCCATCAACCTCATATCCTTCATTATTCATAGCCTATGCCATCTCCACACAAACCCACCATAATAGGGTTTTGCCAATTTCACCAAATCAACTCTCTGTTTTCACATAGATCTTTCTACGCATGCATCCATTATTAACTAAATTTTAGTAGCTTATCTAAACTTCATAAGGTCTTTAAAAGGTCTTTGAAATTGAATATGATGCATCTGAAGTAGAAATTGAAATTCTCCTTATACTAGAGGGTAAACTCCTAGCATACTTTAGTGAAAAGCTCAATGGGGCGGTGTTGAACTATTCCATAAGAAGTTTTATGTCATAGTGAGACCTTTGGAAGTTTGAAAACACTATTTACTACCAAGAGAGTTTTTTATTCGGACCAATCATCTAGTTCTCAAGCACATAAGAAGCCAAAGTAAGCTCAACATTCAACAAGCAAAATGGGTTGAATTTTTTAAGAGTTTTCCTTACACCAACAAGTACAAAATGGGAGAAACAAATATAGTGGTGATGCCCTTTCTAGGAAGTACAATATACTTATTGAGATGAGCATTAAATTCTTTGATTTTGATTGAATTAAGGGAGTACATGAAGAATGTGTTGATTTTGGCCCAATTTATGAGAAGTGTAAAAAGGGAGCCGAGAAGAATTTCTATTTAGCCGATGGACATCTTTTTAAAGAAGGAAGATTATGCATCCCTAACATTAGTTTAAGAGAATCTTTAGTTAAAGAAGCACATAGTGGTGGATTAGCTAGCCACTTTGAAGAGAAGAAAATACTTGAAGCATTGAAAGATCCTTTCTATTAGCCAAATCTCCTCAAAGATGTTCACCAATTGCTAGGGAAGTCTATTTAGTACAAAAAGTCCAAGGGTAAAGTTCTTCCTCAAGGACTTTACTTACTATTACCTATTCCTAACTTGCCTTGAGAGGGAGTGAGTATGGATTTTGTTCTCGGCTAGATTCAAGGATTCCATCATGGTGGTAGTGGATAAGTTCTAGAAAATGGCTGTGGTGTGAGCTAAAAACGATGATGTCAGTCACATAGCTAATTTTTTCTTCAAATATGTGGTACGTTTAAATGGAATTTCAAAATCGATAGTATTGGATAGGACACTAAGTACCTTAGTACCTTTTAGAAGACCTTGGGGAAAAAACTTGGGACAAAGTTATTATTTAATACTTATTTCCATACACAAACTGATAGCCAAATTGAAGTGGTAAATAAAATTTTAGGAACACTCTTAAAGAAAATGGTTAGCATGATACTTACATATTGTGATATCTAACTTTCATATAATTGAAGCATGCATGATTCTACTCAAAAGTAAGGGTGAGTGTAATCAAACCAAAATTAGTAAACCGAACCGAAACAAATCGGTTTTGTCAAATAAAAAATATTGATTCAGTTTTATATATGAAAAACCAAAAAAAAATTGTTTTTTTTTTCAGTTTAATTCCTTTAAAATTGACAAAAACAAAATTAAAAGTTTTTATTCATTTTATTTTAAAATTAGTATAACCCTAATAAGCTAACCCTAACTCTTGCAGCCATTATGTGCTGATTTGTGCAATTTATGTGCTAGTTCGTGTTGAGTTACATTCGCTTACTTGTGCAATTTTTGTGATGAGTTAGATTTGCATATTTGTCCAATTTTTGTGCTATTCATGCTAATTTTAAAATGCTCCAGTGTTGTTTTGGTAGTTGTTAGGTTAGCTTTGTTTTTGTCAATGATGTTAATATTTTTTTTTAATTTATTCGCTATATTAGGATGAAAAATATTAGTATAAGAGAGCATTTACTTCCACTTAAAAGAAGAAAAAAATCAAATGTGTGGAAACCTTTTACCATTATTGTGCTGAACGAATGCATGTCTTACGTCAAAGAATGAATATTTTTGTTGTTGTTAATATCATTTGACTCGATGATTTTTATGATTATTGAACTTAAAATTTAATTAATTTCTTCTATTGATGATGTTATATAATATGAGTTTATTAAATTTAATATTATACTATTACATAAAATTAAAAATGCATATATTATATTATGTAGGGAGTAAAACTAAAATCAAATTGAAATATCTGATTTGGTTCAAGTTCAGTTCTTATATGTTTTTCCACGTAACTAGTTCAAATTTCCAAAATTGAAAACTATTCTGTTCGGATTAATTGTGAGTCAAAACGAACCAAACCGGTAAAGGCTCAACCTTTGCCATACACGGTCTTTCTCCAAATCGTGTCTGATCTCCCAGGAAAAGAGAATGTCGGAGCATGCCGAAGAAGCCCTACAAGATGATGACTCACTAATGGACCGAGCTTCCGATCAGAATAAGAGGGACGCCGGAAACCACTCTCGCGAATGGGAAACCATGGCCCGAGCTTGGGTCCTTTCGTTTCCGGAGGCGAGAGCCATATCTATGGAAGAAGTTGAAGCTTGGATTGACTCCAATGTTGGATCATTACCGCAAAACCTTGTATCAATGCCGCACTCAGACCTCTGCCAGAGGCTTATTTCCATACAAAATTTGATGAGACATCCTACCCAGGTTTTGAGTCTATTTCATTCCAATTGATTACACTTTCATCGATTTGCAATAAAATATCACATTTCGGGATAATGTCTACCAAAAACAAGTTTATGCACTAAAGCAATTCTCTATAATGTCATTTTATCCAACCATAACCTGTTTCAGTTTCTTTTAATTAGGTTATTAACATCCATTATTTTGAGAAACATGACTTCTTTTCTCTAGATCTCACTAGGGATGCGTGTTTATCTCATAATTGATATTCGAAAAAAAAATCCTGCAACAAACTCAACTTTGCAGTTTGTTTCACTTGTTAAGTTTGTGCCTATTAGTAAAATGATTTGATACGAATGTGGAATAGCTTCTTAGGACCTATTCCGCCAGAAAACCTTTCGGCATGGAAACTTGAAAGAAGAGATATGCAAGTGGCTCCAGTCTACATATCTCCACTCTACTAATTTGAAAGCCACATTTTATGGCTTAAAGAGAAACATTGGAGATTGTTTGACTAGTTAATAAAAGTCCTACTAATATATTGCTGGTTGCAGTTGAAATAGTATTTGCAGTCAACAATCTAGGCTAGGATACAATGTTCCTCAACAATCTGTCAGTTGATTAGTATATAAGCTTGGGAAAGCCAGTTGGAGTTTTTGAGTTTGTACTTATGCAAATAGGTAGTGGTAGATTTGACTTCATAATTTGCGCCCGAAATTTCATTTGTTTCGTGAATTTTGGAAGCATAACTGAAGCTTTTCGTTAGAAAAACTCTGTAATTCTTTTTTTTGGTAGGAGAAAGAAGATCAGAATTGTCTTCCACATGCACGATTCCAACGCACTGATCAATGGATGCCAGTTTATTCCTGGTTGGAATCTTTAAATCAAGATGATGCTGTCAATTCAAAGGAGATTACTGACTGGTTAACTGAAAACCCAACAGTTAGAGATCAGTTATGCTCTAGACACTCCAGCTATCACCTAATACATTACATTAAAAAGTGCCATTTAAAGATATTGAAGAGGAGGGAGAAGAAAAAGGTATCAGTCTCACTTACTATCTCCTCTGAAGGTCCAGAAGGATGTGGTGATGATATTGAAGATCAGTTATGCTCTAGACACTCCAGCTATCACCTAATGCATTACTATTTTGTATATCTGGACAGGGTTTGAACCAGTCTGACATACCATCTCCTCTGAAGGTCAAGAAGGATGTGGTGATGAAGCAGAGTGTGCCTTATCCACGTAAGTTACTTTTGTTGCATAACAATGCATATGGATAGCATTTAGAGAGAACTCTTTAATAAGATGCACAAGTGAAGCGATCTGATTTTAGTTTATGTCGTGTCTTTTGTGATGTCATTTCTGTATACATTTCCTTGAAATTACCCTTTGGTCTAAATATTTCTTCTGTCTGTAAAATAGCAGAATGTCTGTGAATGACGTGTTGTCGAGTATGAGTTTTACCATGTTCATTAATTTTGAATATCCTTCTACAAGCCTCGTCATGTTTTTGCTGCTATTTTTGCAGGCAATACGTTAAGAAACCTACCAAAAGATGGTGAAATGTACATGGAAAAGCAAAAGGAAGCCTTTCAAAAATATGAGATGTAAGTGGGATCTTCAATTCCTGTTATGGTTCCAAGTGCAGCTCTTAGTATTTTTCCCCTATTACTATTACTGAAAAATATTTTATTTTTTGAAGCATTTTGGGGCTTATTCCTTTTTCGGTAGCTCTCTTTTAAATTGAAATGAGATAGCTTTCACCTGGATGTGTTTTATCTTGTTGGAGGATTCATTATCAGCCTTTTTACAACCTTTAATGGCAGTGACATTTCCATAGAAGAAAAATGGAATCATGGCTATATACAGTTAGTTTGATTTGTTTGCTGCTTTTGGGTTTCAGCTTAGTGGAGCTGGAAAAGCTGCTTTCACCGGCTATCTCAAAATCTCAACCCACCTACAGATGAATTTTAACCCGCCTTTGCTGGTACTGTTCTGCCTTTGATCTCATTAACTTATTACCTAATACTCGTGATGCTTCTGCCTGAGAAGCATTATAGTTTAGAGATAGAACAGCTGTCCACTGTAAATACAAGATATGATACATGTTTGAAGCTTTTAATGGCTACTATATTGTTCTTAAGTGAGGTTCTTTTTGCTTTGATGTATAGAACTTCGTTGAAACAAGAGCTAGATTTATCGCACCCACCCCCTAGCGAAAAGTGCTTTCCTTTGCAAGAGAGGAGTTAATTTCCCACCAACTTTGATCTCTCGGTCCATGACCTTCATGTCGGAGCAACTTTGATTACTAAATCTCGACAGCGTCTTATTCACATAACAAATTAGTATTGTCCAGAGAACAAGTAAGATTGGTCGATTTGGTTTATTTTTATCAATCCCGAAATCACTCTTTAGTACTGCATTTCTTCTTGCTTTTGATTTTTTACGACGGTTCTCATTTATTTTCCCATCTCCTGTTTTATGTCGGATTAATCTAAGATATTTGGAGACTAGTTTATTTAATTATCAAGGTAGATGCTATCATATTTTGGGAATCCATCGGCTGCAGATTTTGGATCTTTCCACTCTAGGGAACATCCAATATTTAATAGATGGAAAAGAATTACGAACCACATTTTCCATCAAAAAGTAGAAAGTGGGAGATTGAAGGTGGACTATGATGTCTTCCATCATTATTGTTAATTTATGAAGAATTTAATTGTTATGTCTATATTTGCACATTATACTTTATTAGCTAATTAAGCAAACATACATGATAAATAGAGGTGTCAATCGGGCTGAGCTAATCGGGTTGAGTTTGAAAATTCTAGCTCATTGAGCTAAACTAACAAGCTTTTTTTAAAGACATTTTGACTTGATCTAGCTTGCAAGTCATAAGTCGAGCGAGTGTGCTCGATCTAGCTGTCGAGCCACGAGTCAAAATTTGTGTATATACGCTTATATAAATATATTATAAATTATTTTCAATTTGGTACTATTAGAAACTATATTAAACATTTAGTGCAATAATGTAAAAATATTGTTCTATCTTTTTGTGATGAACTGTTGGCATCGATTAGTCGTCCAATTGAAAAAATATTACTAATATAAATATCATTTAGTTAGATAATTACATGAATACATATTACATACATCGTAACTAGGTTCAGACTCATTTAATTATCAATTATGTATAAAATACAACAAAAAAATCAATAGAACCGAAAAAGTTGTTTAAAAAATAAAAAATAAATTAACTGATTGAAGAGTAATATATTTTGCTCTTCACTAGTGAAAGCACATAAAATACTAAATATGACAAATATTTTCAATATTAAATAGGTTAAATTTCACCTGATATCTATATCGATTTTATTTTTCGTGACTTAATTTTAAGTATCTTTACATTTTCTTGTCATTTTTTTATGTGGTGTATGAGATGAAGTAACGAGAACTTACATATATAGTTGATTAATTTATGAAGAAAAGTTATATGAGAAGTATAGGTTTTCAATAATTTCTAATTTAAAAAAAAAACTACATTGTAGCACAAACATAATCAAGATTAATATCTAAAAGTTATATCTCTAATGATATGTTCTTGAAAATTTCCAATAGTATATCTACAAATAGTGAGCACTTGCGGTTCGGACCGAACCGTAAAGGTTGGGCCAATTTTCACGGTTTGGTCAGGACATTTTGGATCAAACTCGTGAAAACCAAACTGAATTGCGGGTCTAAGATCAACCCGGATCCAGGTTACCAACCTCGGTTAAAACTCAGCCTAAACACGAAACCGACCAAAACTCAACCCGATGACCCATCCAAAATACAATAAAATATGTTTACTGAAATTTGAGAATTCTTCGATTTGATTTCTTAGCCTTCATTAGGTTTATGAAATTTAATTGGAACATGATCCCAAGTTTCAGAAAAAAAAAAAAGGATTTGTGTGCGAAAACTTTATTCTAATCATAAGTCAATGTCCCAAGCATACATAATTGGATCTCGAAGGGCCTTGTTGAATAATTTCGAGTACTTGATCGTAACTTGGTCTATGACGTGTTCAAAGAAGTTGTACAATATGTTGTTGAGAGACTCAAGTTTGCATAAATAGCGAGGTTAAACTTGTATGCATCATGATTTACAGGTACTCCACTTCTGCGTAGCAGATAGTGAGATGACTGGAGGGAAGGAACTGAGCAGTACAAATTCATAGAGAAATGCCTTGCATCACTTGATAGACAGAAACTCTGCTCCATCGTGTCCTTTCAAATTACATTGTTGAATGGTTGACTGAACTAATTAAGGGTGACATAAATAATAAGAGATTACTTTAAGAGCAAGCAAATATTCCAATCAACAGGATCCCAGAAAACCAACATCTGAATTTATTCTGCTGTCGATCTTGTTTTCTCCGGCGACTACCATGTCGCAGCTCGGACTAGTGCTTGATTACTTTTGAAAACTAATCTATAAAACTGGTTTTTTGAGCTCACGGGGAATTGGCTAAAATTCAAAGAGCCATCATATCATAGTCTGAATCTCAAAATATAGGTATGTACTAACTTGGAGTTAAAAGTTGTTTAAAATCGAGTTGAATTATTATATCTGACTTGACATTGAATATTAACTCTTGCACAAGTCTATTTGCGCACACAATTGTGGTACTTATTCTAAATCAAGAATCTCGTCTTTTTCTTGCACGAGGAATGAACATAATGTGTTTTATGAATCAACATGTGATATATTGTGACACCATGCGCGGTGCATATGACGTATTTAGGGGTCCATTGCAGAGTCGAATTCGGAGGCTGAGGAGCAACCATTCACATCTCTCATACATAGGACCTCGACACACCTTTCATAATTTTCTCAACACCATGATGCATTAACATGAATTCACGTAAATCCTTTTATTCATCATAAACCTGAACATATTTGCTACTTGAAAACGGTAAACATGCTATCATAACATTTAATGATAATCTCAACATCAGCATTTATCAGTCATCATGCAACATCACATCAAATATTATTTTAGTCCCCTTCGACATACATCAATCATAACATCCTAATCAAACAAAGCACATCATCCAAACCTTCAGGCATTCTGATATTCCCAATATATCCCTCAAGCATATCAATCAGCAATTTCTATCCTATTTTAATCCTTTATGAGTGAGGCCAAATACATACAAACATTACTTATTTCGGTCCTTTGCGAGTTAAATTATAATCTCGAGCGATTACTCCTTCCTCGAAACATAAAACCTATAATAGGTAAATGTTTTTCAAATTGATACTCCTATTTTAATCGCTCTTTGAGACCCAACCTCTTCGAGCAAAGGCGGCATACGACAGTCGGCACGGCGCAATTCGTGTAAACACGATCGGCACAACGCAATCCAAGGAGTGCACACATGGGGTCTTGACTTCTGGCAAGCACGATTAAGCGGAGATGAGCAAGGCTCGGCTAGCGAAGCCCGCACTGAGCACTGAGCACTTGCACCCGGTAGGCATGATGCATGGGGAAGAGGCACATTTTTTAGATCGCAAGTGACACATTTGCTTGATTTTGCTCAAGGTGGTTCCTTAGACGACCATGTTTTGTCTAAGGATTGAATTTTAATTGTTTTCCATCAATTTGGCATGGTTGACACTCGGTGGTCGATGGATGCTCGGATTGAGCAGACACGCCAAAACGTGGGTGGTAGAATGGTCGCGGTTTCTAGGCGCTTTCGATTGGATGAAAGTTGATGAACAGTGATTGTCACCTCGATATCCATAAGCGAAAAAGAGTATGTGTCTCTTCTCACATTGATTACCATGTTGCCAAGAGGGGTTGTAGGATCGGAGCCTTATTAGTCTCAATTGATGGACACATTTTCAGAATTAAGGTTCGCTTGAGGACCAAGGAGGAGAGAGTTGGAAAAGTTTTACATTGTTTTTCCGAATCAAATCTGCTAAATTCTAGAGTAAAATCTCTTATTTTATACATGATTACGCTTGACGGGCCAAGCGTATATACAAGGCTCGATTCATGGTTCTTTTCAAATCTGAAACTAATGCTCAAGTGGTAAGAATATAATCGTTATTTTAAATGTAACTTGTTCATCCGGGTTTTTTCATAATCACTCCAATTCAACTCATAAATCATCAATATTCTTGTTCAAAACGTCTGACAAAATCTGATTTAATAAGTGCACGCATATTGTAGATAGGACTTTTCGATCCTTCTGAATTTGCTTCTCCTCACTTATCATGGATATTTTATTCAACCTAAATAGTACGTCATCCAAATCCATATGTGCAAGCACATCACATCTTCACCTGACACAGCTGAATTCTCATGTTCTGATCTAATAACAAAGATATCAAACATGCATCACTAAAAAAATATCAGGTTCAACTGAATATTTAATCTCACTCCAAAACTTGAAACGAAAAACAATGTCCCAAACACGAAAATCAACTCCACAATATCAGAATAAATCTTTCCCAAAATTTTAGAATATTGCACTGAACCAAAAATCACAGTCCAAATATTCTACTAAACTAGATTCAGAGTCCTAATATTTTAATGATATTTCTAAAACCCAAAATTTCACACCCATAATTTTAATCACAAAGTTCAAATTTTTCAGAACCAGAATTCATAAAAGACCAAATATGCTTTCAAAACGTCCAACTAAATTTACCAAAAACGAAATTTAACTTGTTCAAAACAGAAAAAACGATCAAATTCACTTGGTAAATACCGTGCGGGTGAAATCGGCTGGCACATAGGCAAGATTTCAGGTCTTTCCTGGTTCTGAACGGAGTATGACAAACCGAAGACCTCCTCCACAAGAGTCGGCTTCAGTCCGGTGGTTGACTGTGGTTTTGTTTGCACCAAGTCGTTCAAAATCGGGCAGAATACACGGCGTTCGTTATTCTTTACTTTCAAGGAGAATGGGTTTCGTCAAAGAAGAACACACCCCCAAAAACTACGCGCTGACCGAAATAAAACACCAAAACGGAGAAATTGATTTTTCCGTTGGTTTCTCTTTTATTATTCAGGTTGATTGAGGCCAAACAAAGAAATGTTTCTCTTTTTCTTGTGGCTGGCAGTACGCTTGGTTAAAAAAAAAGAGTGAAAACAAAAAAAATAAATATAAGTTTTAGATCAATAGTTCAATTCAGACTTCAATTTTAAAAAAATAAAATTCGAGTTCTTCGACGTCCGAGACGACGATCTAATTCCCTGTAGGACGGAAGTTGCATCCGTATCTGACGAACAGTACGTTCGAACTCTGAATTTTTTTTTAATTTTTTTATTTTTAATTAATTTAACTAAGCAAATATTATCGGAATGACCTGAAATTTTAACCACACTTTCACCATAACTAGAATTTTAAATTTTTTAGAAAATGGAATGACTTACTATAATTTTTTTAATACATAATCAAATGAATTTTGTTAAATTTATATACATCAAAAAAATTCACGAAACTTTTTTTACACGTTTATATTTATGTAAGAAAATACTCTACAAAGTTTTGTGAATTTTTAATAATTATACAATTTACTAAAATTTTGTTAATACATATAAATAAATAAATTTTGTGAATTTTTATTAACGTACATCATTTTAACGAAATTCTTTTATTTATGCAATAAAATTTTAATAAACCGTACAATTATTGAAAATTTACAAAACTTTGTAGAGTATTTTTTTACAGTGTCGTAAATGTGTGACAAAAGTTTCTAAAACTATTATAGTAAATCATAAAATTATTGAAAAATTTTGAAAATTTCTAAATCAGTGTCTTTTATTATTGTGAATGTGTGATTAAAATTTTGTATATCTCAAAAATTAATATATAAAAAATTTAAAAATGTTGCTATTTAATATACAAGTACATCTCAATTAAAATTTGAGTTAATAAATTTTAATAATAATGATATAAATATGTAATAAAAAATTTAAATTATTAGGATATATATTCAAGAAAATAGATAACTTAAAAAAAAAAAACAAATTAAAGCAATTGAAGCTTCTGCTAAGGAAACCCCTTCTACTTTGTCTTCTCGCTTCTCATTCTGAAGATTGGAGAGGTGCGAATCATGAATTGAAGGGATCGTCGATCAACCCGTCCTTCTACTCCCCTCTTTCGTTAATTTTCCTGGCTTTCTCGCTTTCTGAGTAAGCCCTAGGGAGTCCCCGTGCAAGGCGAAGATATGACTACCACGACCACTAATGTTGGCGGCGGTGACGAGGATAGGGTTTTGGCCGCCGCGCAGCAGATCTTGAAGAATCTTAATGCTCCCAAGGAGGTTAGGGAAGATATGCTTTTGATCTTCTCGAATTTCGATAATCGCCTCTCCAATATCACTCAGTTGATCAATAGTGAGGATATGAAGAACGAGGACCGTTATGAGGCGGCGGAAAAGGTGATTCTTCGCTGGGAGTCCAATTCGGATGCTTCCAGGAATTCTCTTCACTGGGAGGAGTCGCCGGATGAGGCGGCTGAATATTTGTCGTCCGTGGATGAAGTGCTCCAGTTGATTGAGGATCTTTCGCTTCGGTCGGATTCTTCGGAGATTGTAGACCGTGCTTCAAACACAATCCAGGTTGCCATGGCCAGGCTTGAGGAAGAATTCCGTCATATCTTGATTCGAAACACAGTCCCTCTGGATGCTGATCGCCTCCATGTTTCGATCCGCAGGGTCTCACTATCTTTTGCATCCAACTATGGAGATATTGAGGATGAATTTGAGAGCTTTGAGGAGGTTGACCGTGATTCTGGACGATTTCATGAGAGAGGTGCGAGCTTGGGTGATGACGTGTGGGTTGATTTGATACGTCCTGATGCAGTCGTGGAGTTGAAAGAGATTGCAAACCGGATGGTTCGCTCAGGTTATGAAAGAGAGTGTGTTCAGGTCTATAGTACTGTCCGCCGAGAAGTTTTGGACGAATGTCTGGGGATCCTTGGAATTGAAAAGCTGAGCATTGAGGAGGTCCAGAAGATAGACTGGAAAATTTTGGACGAGAAAATGAAGAAATGGGGTCAAGCTGTTAAAATTGTGGTTCGAGTACTTTTCATGGGCGAAAAGCGACTTTGCGATCATTTTTTTGATGGGTCTGATGTGTCTAAGGAGGTTTGCTTCAATGAGACTGCAAAAGGGTGTGTTATGCAGTTGTTGAATTTCGGGGAGGCTGTGGCCATTGGGGAAAGGTCACCAGAGAAGTTATTTAGAATTTTGAATATGTATGATTCTTTGGCTAATGTTTTACCGGATTTACAAGCAATGGTTACCGATGACTTTGTCATCAGTGAGGCACGTGAAGTGTTATCTGGCCTGGCAGAGGCTTCTCGAGGGACCTTTGCGGTGTTTGAGAATGCTGTTCAGGGTGAGACATCAAAGAAGCCCATGATCAATGCTGAGATTCACCCTCTTACTCGTTATGTGATGAATTATGTAAGATTGCTTGTGGACTACCGGTCTATATTAGATTCACTCTTGGAAAATGGGGAAAAAGATATGACTCGCATTAAGAATGAGAATGGTGATAATTTTGAGTTACAATGCACGTCACCTTTAGCCATTCGCCTCTTTTTGCTGATATCATCTCTGGAATCCAATCTTGAGGAGAAATCGAAACTTTATGGAGATGGGGTGATTCAGTACGTATTTCTGATGAACAATATTTTATACATAGTTCAAAAGGTGAAAGATTCTGAGCTTCGCAAGCTATTGGGTGATAACTGGGTTCGGAAACGGCGTGGGAAGATCCGGCAGCTCGCAACCAGTTATATTCGAGCTTCATGGACCAAGGTACTGTCTTATTTGAACGATGGTGCTGGTGCTGGTGGGAGTTCAAGTAATGCCTTGAAGGCGGCTTCAAAGGAAAGACTCAAGAATTTCAATGCTGGCTTTGAGGAAATCTATAAAACCCAGTCAGGTTGGAAAGTCCATGATCCTCAACTTCGCGAAGATCTACGAATATCTGTATCTGAGAAGGTCATTCCAGCTTACCGCTCCTTCATGGGGAAGTTTGAAAAGCAGCTAGAGAGTGGAAGACACGCTGAGAAGTATGTTAAATACACAGCAGATGATATAGGAAATTATCTGCTGGATTTGTTTGAAGGAACACATCGCATTCTACACCACCTACGAAGAAAAAGTACATAAAGATACAGAATTTTTGTAACATGTAGACCCCATTGCTCTGTTCAAGGACTGCTGAACTGGTTCATAGCTTGTCTTGTGTTGCTTATTTGTGTGGCCTTGTATGAAGGCGTGATTTGGTCAAAGACCTCTGTATTATGTGCATACATAACGACTGTACATGTCTTGTGGACGTCACTGTTGATGAATTTGTTGTCGTGGGATATTACTTCTGGTACTTGATCAATCAAGAACTTCTTTAACTAAATGCTTAATTCGCCCAAAACCCAACCATTGCTTCTCCGGTTGAGTTATTCGATCAGTATTACATTTTCTGATTGGTTGCCGGTCAGTAAGCTGCATGAGAATCAATTCTGAGAAGTCGAGGAAAGAAAACAATAGAACTCGGCTGAGATCGAACTTCTGGTACTTAATGATTGAACCAATAAATTTTGTTGTAAAAATCATGATCTGAGTTGATTAGCCAGCGAGTTCTTTGTATCCAATTAGTTGAGCTAGAGATAAAAATGAGATCCAATCCTTGTTTCAACGACCTACTCTTTCATTACACGCCATTTTCAGAACGAAATCGGATCATCAAAATAAAACCATTTATCTAAAACAAGCTCGGCATCAAATTCTGAACGGTGCTACCTGATCAATTTTATTCATGGAATCATCCCAATCTAGTACAAGATAAAAGAATACACAACATTCCGGTAAATGTGTCATTGATGCAAGTTAAACAACACCGAGAAGCATAGTCATGGTTGCACAGCTTCCAGGAGTTTTTCATAGACCAGCCGAGCTGACAAATCCTCTACCTGAAAACATACCAAAGTTATACATCATCAGCATCTTGTTTTAACTCGGGCAGAATAATGCAGCCTTCATTAAACAAATAATAGTTTTGGTTGGAACGTGATATCGGGTTCTCAGCAACCAAATCTTTATTCAACCATATCAACACCCCTTTGAATTGAAAAATACGCCTAATGCTGCTCGTTCCACCGTGGAAGATGTTGTGTGGTGGATGACAAATGCAAAGGAAGGCAACAAAAACAGTCACAAATATAAACTCTAGAATCAGAAAGCACAAGTTGGTGAAAGCCTCGAAATATTCACAATAAAAGAGAGAAACATTCCTTATGTTTATCATTTCAATCAACTTACGATTAAAACCGAGAAAGCTGGAATTCCAAAAACAAATTGAATAGCACAAATATCAATTAAAGAAATTATGATTGAGCCTTTGAAGGCGGCTCTCCACCCCTGACTTTTTTCCTCCCTCCTTTCTGCTATCATTCCATCTAGCTTTATCACTTACCCAATATACCAACCCCAACCTCCCCTCTAAGATCTCCAACGTCAACAACTGTTACTGCTCATCGAGCTTTGCCACCTGTCTCTCTTTCCTAAAATATGTTTTCAATATTGGGGGCTTATCACAGTCCTAAGTCGACTGTTTCAAATGTATGCATTACCAACTCTAGTCTATCTGTGCTACCAATTATACTACCATATAACTTTTACTGGAAGTCATATATCAATTTGCATTAGGATTTACTCAACTTGCACAGAAAAATATAGTATCCTTGCCCATTAAAAAGCGACAGAATCACAAGAGCATGTTATGTGCAACTCAAATCAATATCAATATGTTGGAAGGAATTGATTGAACAAGACCAAATTAACGAGGAGATATTAGGAGGTAGAGAAGAGAAGAAGAAAAAGAAAAAACCTTGAAAAGGGAAGGAATATTAAAAGAAAAGGGGTGAAGGATAGCAGGAGCCACAATTTTCATCAACGTAATCAACATGATTCATTCTCAGTTTAATAAAAAACTTTAGTAGAAAAGTTAAGATAACCTTAGAATATTAAAGACTAAAACCTATCGAATAAAGAGATTAAAATCACTAATATCGACCAAAATAAAATAAATATATATACAATAATAAAACTTTAATATATGATGTCCACATCAGAGAGGTTATAACTAGTAAGTATTTTATAAGTTCTCCCCATGCTAAGATCTTTTCAATTGAACGGACATAGTTGTACTGTTCTAGAGTAAATAATTTTGGGTTTTTCTGATTCCAGAAATCCCTTTTCCTTGTACAGTTATTTTTCACTGAATTTTGTCACTTATCAAGAAAAGAAGTCCAGTATGTCAGTTATTCTCTGATTAACTTACAACAAGAAGCTTTGATTTGTTATTCCATCCTCTCCGAAGAGTCATCTGGCTTAGTCTCAAACCCAACACCTGTTTTGAGAAAACACAATTTATTAGACTTGGAAAAAAATGCTCATGTCAACATATGGACAAGATGAAACAATTCCAAAAGAAAGACAAACTGATTGAAAACATAAGATCTCGAGTAAAACATAAAATAAGCATACTCCGCCCATAAATTCCAGAAGTTCATTGTTCGCTTCTCCACGAGCTGCAGGTGCCGCAACAGTAACGCGAACATCATCAGCATTAACTCCTGGATAATATAAATGAAGATATTTTCATCAAAGATGATTTCCAGTTACTTGTTTAAATGTGGAGAGGAGATAAAGTTCAATTGAATTCTCAATACCATATTATTTGAGAGAGGGAGGGAGAGAGGGGGAAAGAGAGTGATTTAGAGAAGCCGACAGAAAAAGATAGAGAAGCGCACTTGTGATTGCTGAGCGTTGTGCACGATCTTCGACTTCTATTGCCAACTGAACAAGGCCTCCTTCAAGCTGAGAAATGCAAGGTGGCAAAGGAGCATCCTACATCACATAAATGAAAAGAATAAGTAATGATGATGTGGTGTTTTTAGATTAGTTCAGATGTCAAATTAACGCATCTTTGTGAAACAGCTTTTTTCGCAGAAATACAATATGACCAACAAAAAGACCACGAAATCATTATTCAGATGATGAAAAGAGAAAGAATTGTTAAAATTGAAGGTTTGACCAAACTAAACATTCCCAAACTCTAAGCAAACATATTATCTGAAAAAACAAACAAGAATCATAATTAAAGGCTACATAATATGGCTATGAATGGATCTATTGAGAAATTGAACCTGTGGATTGGTTTCAGCTGCAACAGTACTTACTGCACCATCAACTATATAAATGAATGAAGCAAACTCCAAGTCTTCCTCCGAACGGTAACAAACAAAGAGCCCACATCCTTTGCAGTTCATACGAAATTGCTTCTCAAGTTTTCCTCCCCCCCTGAATCAAGAAGAAGCACAGCTAGCAAGTAAACTACCCATTTTTTTTAGAAACCTTGATGCAAATCACAATCTTGCAGATAAAAGCAGAAAACTTATGAGAAGTAAACTATTTGCAAGCGTTTGTAGTATTTATCGCTAGCTAAGCTTCTAACTTAACAGATTGAAGCTGCCCAAACTTTCAATATTCGAGAAAGAATAAGTCAATTAGTTTTTTTATCCACGATAAAGGAAAAAATATTTATAAATCTATATATGGAAAGAACACTCCTCCTCAAAGCAAATGGTTACAAAATTAACAATCAGTATTCGCCAAGACCAATTTATTATCATAAAATCTCCTTGTGCCTATTCCATAAACACTAGAAATCCATTACACAATTTTTTGGCGAATCTCCAGTAAATAATGCTCGAATCATAAAACGTTCGAGAGTTGTTCGTGCAAAGCTATAGAAAAGTACCGCTTCAAGAGTATTTTTCCCGCCTCGTTCACATTCAACCTCGCCAGATGTTCCTTTTTGTTCAACACATAGGCTTTATCCGTCTTCCTTTTGGGCATTTTCTGCAGCTGCGTATCTTATAGCAAACACATTCAGTTCAAGAATTACAAAAATTAGCAGAGATGCTCAAGAAATGATGGTAATTCAAAAATCGCAACTTCTTTACGGGAAACGGAATTGCAACAGGGAAAAGTTAGAAGCTAAATTGAAGCTGAGAATCGGTAACACATGCACCGAAGAAGGTCCAAAAGAAAGTAGGAGAAACGTAAAGAGTACCAGTAATCAAGACATGGGATCCACAGTGCTTGCAGTAATAGACGAAGAGATCAGAATGGGATCCATCAGGTGCAGCATCCTCGCTCGAGTACGTATGCGTCGTCCTCTTCGGCATCTCTGAGTCTCGCTACAGAGCAAATAGCAGACGCAGAAGACAGCCAGGCAACGTTCTTCAACCTCTTTCCACTCGGCCCCAAGGTTGCACTTTGCAGCGGATAAGGACGATATCTACTTGTCGTTTGTAGTTTTTTTTACGAGCCAACGACAAGTCGGAGTAATACAAATTTGGGCTATTTTTTAAAGTGTAAAACTAAAAAAGGAGCTTGAATTTCCGATAAATAAGCCGATTCAGATTTGAGTTTTAAAAAAATAAAATTTGACATACGTCCGAGGATGTGTCCGTGAAGTTCAAATTTTGTTTTTTCAAAACTCATGTCTGAATTGACCTATTTATCCAAAACTCATCTTGTTTTTGGTTTTTAACATATTTTAAAGTAGTAATTAGGAATGGGCATAATCATCAGGAACCGTAAACTGGATTAAATTCGTTAGTTTTAATTCTGTTTTAATTTTAATTTTTAAGAAATTATGATTCATGTGTCAGTGCCAATTTTTAAAAGTAAAAAATCGTAAAATCAGAATTTAAACTGTAGGTCAAAAAAATTCTAAAATTAAGTAAACTCAATACAAATCCTGATAAAATCTTATATAAAATCTCAAAATTAGTTATAAACCCGTCAATTAATTAAAACTTCACTAAAATATAATAAAAAATATATTTAGTGTTATATTTTAATTTTTTAAAAATATAAATAAAACCGAGTAAAACCAGAACGAAACCAAAATCATTGATTTCAGTGCCAATTCTAAAAAATCTAGAATCATGAGTTCTTTAATTTTATTTAAAGATAAAACTGAACTGCACTGATTTGTACTCACCCCTAGTTAGACCCGGCAAACGGGCCGGCTCGAGCGAGCCGAGCCCGGTCTCGGCCGTCTCGTCGAGCTATTCGAGCCTGTCGAGCCTATTCGAGCCGAGCCTGTCGAGCTTTTTCCTAAAATTTTTGGCTCGAGCGAGCTATCGAGCTTATTCGAGCCGAGCGAGCCCAACTCCTGAGCCTAATCGAGCCGAAAACGAGCCTAAAAAATAATCATTATAAATTGACTGAAATTCAATATATTATGTTGTAACAGAAAGTTTAAAAAATATTCATTATAATTTGTCGAAAAATTACATAGAATTGTACCAAAATAATTATTTTGTGCATCAATATTCAATACATATGTAAACTTTAAAAAAAAGTACAAATAACTTAAATAGTCGTACAAAAAATTTTAGTCGTCAAATTTCAAATTTTTGAATTCTTCCTCGAGTTCATCATCTCTTTTTGCTCTCTCGCAACGGCGTCACTCTAATCCTTCATACATATGAGTACTTCCACGAGATCCGATGCAAGACTCCCTCGTCGATCGTCGTAAACGCGTTCACCTGCACTAAAAGCCGACTCGAAAGCTACAGTTGATAATTTTGCCCGTTGATGGGCGGAATAAATTATCAACGATCATTAGACCGTTGATAATTCTGCCCGTTGATGGGCGAAATGCAACGGTCTGCAGCCCACGTAGGCTGTTTGAGAGAGAGAGAGGGGGCCCGAGGGACAATCGTTAATCGCCCTTCTCTATCTCTCTCTCTCTCTCGCTCCCTCGCCAACGCCGCCACGGACGCAATCTGCGATGAAGTGAGAGCCAAGCGACGACAGACGGCGAGGCGACGGACGAAGAGGCAACGAACGACGAGGCGACGAGATCTGGCGAGGCGACGACGCGAACGACCGACTTGGCGACGAGATCCGGCGAGGAGACGACACGAACGACCGAATAGGCAAGGCGCGACGACAGCGACGGTCGGCGATTCGAGCCTGGCTTGTTAAGCTCGCGAGCCTCATCCGTCGAGCTCGGCTCGGGCTCGACCTACAGGCTCATGCGAGCCAGGCTCGGCACTGTTCTGGTCCGAGCCTGGCTCGACTCGACATCTAACCGAGCCAGCTGAGCGAGCTGTCGAGCTAGCTCGCTCATTTGCCGGCTCTACCCCTAGTAGTTATTGCTATTAGCAACTTAGTGATAGGCATATCAGAGTCATACAACACTAATTCATTTTTATTTTAGGATAGCAATCTATAAGCTTATGAAATACATTCTTTTTTTGTTGTAAAGTGAATAATCGCAATAATGTATTTTACTTCAATCTTAAATTTACGGCAACACCATACTATCTTCTACAACTCGGGTATCATTCTTTGTGTGTACTAATTCAAAATAATGAATGATTAGCTGCCGAACACACTGCATGTTCTTACTACTTAATTGTAGACATCTGCAATTGTAAGAGTATCCAGTGTCAAACCAAAAAATACATGAAAATAATCGTAAGATTATAATAATTATTGTCTATAAAAAAATTTAAAATACACTTTTGTCAAATCAAAATCAAAATTTCAGTTGGCTGTCACAATATCAGTTGAAATTAAAAGTCAAATCAAAATTTGGAATGTCATTGCAAAAATGGATAATAAAGGTCTAATACTCACAAAACAAACTTGAAGCAGACTCAACCCTGTAAAATACAGGCAGAGTTCGAATATCATGAAAATTGCAGAAAACTTCAGTACATAGATAATAAATAAAAGCACATATACCA
This sequence comes from Begonia fuchsioides, assembly GCA_003255005.1. NCBI lineage: Eukaryota > Viridiplantae > Streptophyta > Magnoliopsida > Cucurbitales > Begoniaceae > Begonia > Begonia fuchsioides. The sequence continues at coordinate 43,469 of QAOC01025442.1, forward strand.
ATTCATTCCATTAGAAATAACACGAACATCAGCTTCTCGCACGTGACACTGGATTATCGAATCCTGGGAATCAATACACATTGCAAAAAGATCGTAAACGAAAAGAATATCATGTCGATGCTTCTCGTTTAAGAGAAAAAGATGCAAAGAGAAACTTACAGATTTTGTTGAATGCAACAATGTCACAGCTCTGAACATACTCGTTGATTGGCTCGACAGTGAGATATTCCTCAATGACATTGTCAACGGACACCAAGTCATCCACAATAGTCATCATTATCTGCAATTTCTTGATGCCATATCCAACAGGCACGAGTTTGGCTGAGAACAAATATTTTGTCAGCCAAATTATACAAGTTGTGAAGTCAGATATGGAAATAGTCTAGAAAAGGTTAGAGGAAACAAAAACATACATGCACCCCAAAGCAATCCTTCCATTTCAACACTTCTCACTGCTTCTTCAAGTTTTTTCATGTCAGTCTCATCATCCCAGGGCTTCACATCCAACAAAACTGATGACTTGCCAGCTGAGAATAAATCACAATAGATCACGCCATCTTTCTCAATAGGAATGGAAAATCAAATTCCAAAAAATTCAGGAATATATATAAAAAAAAAGGAAACTCACACTCTTTCTTCTTTGCAGATGACTTAGCAGCAGCAGCTCTTTCTTCAGCAACCTTCTTCTCCTCTTCAGTTTCCTCACCAAATAGATCAATATCATCATCATCATCCTCAACAGCAGCAGCCTGAGAATATAAGTTTTGACAATTAGTAAAAGAATCTTAATCTCACAAACTATATTAACTTTTCCAAATTTTTAATCCAACTCAAGCAGAGATAATTTGGTAACATTTACATTATTCTTGAAAAGAAAATGAAACGCAACAGCAGTGAAAATCTTAAATATTAAGAAATTACCAGCATAAATTTCAGCACCAATTTTATGACTTCGTAAAATTGTAAGTAAACTTATCTTATTAATAATGGAATTAGTTTTCAGAGTCTTTAATGCAACTCAAGCAGAAATTATTTGGTAACTTTTACATTATTCTTAAAAAAAGAATTAGAAAAAGGAAAGCAACATTAATGAAAATTTTGAGGTTTAAGAAATGACCAGCATAAATTTCAGCACCAATTTATGTCTACGTCAAATTGTAATTATGCTGTAAAAACTCAACTTGTCTCATCAATAATTGTGTTACTAAGATTTACACTAAGTAAATATTAGAAAAAATTAGAATAAAAATAGGTTCATTATTACTGGACATTTAAGAGTAGAGTAATTAAAAAATTTCCAATTCAAGAAAAAACAGGCTTCACGGTTATTAAGTTTTTGTATGGAAAAAAAGCTTTTGGAATTAATTTTAATATTCTTGTGTATTTATTAAAATGGACCAAATCAACCTCCATATTTCTAGACCCGTCGTACTTCTTAGGTCTAATCAAGTTATATTAGCAATTAAAAAATAAACACTTTTGACCAGAGTGATCTGGCGATAATTTAATTTCATTCAACTAGAGGAGTAAACCTAGTGATGTAATCTAATCTAATGATATAACAAAGAACTGAATCCACAAAAATGTAGGGCAAGAAAATCCATGAAAAGATGAATCATTTTTTCATGAAAATTAGAAAATTTTTATAACCTTTGAGTCACCAGCAGGTGGTGTGGCGACAGCTTCCTCTGTAATGGTAGCACAACTGGAAACAATAACACCAGAACCTTCTCCTGATACACCCCTGAATAATATCTGAGCATAAGAATTAGCTACACAAAATCTGAAGTAAATTCCTCAAGCTAAAATATAATATTACGAGAAACTTACGAAATTCTCAAGAGTGCTTCGATATGATTGTACCACCGACACAAGTTAACATACTCAGCAGATGGTGCACCCTGGAGGGCTGCGTGGACCGTAATATCATCCTTAGAAGGTTGATACCTAAGAGCATTAAATCCTTAAGCATTAGAATAGATATCCCTCCCTATTGCAGGTTTGACGAATACAACTGGGCCAGATCTAATAAGCATAAGAAATGAAACTCACCCGGTAATGTAACTGCGAGGGAGCAGGTACTCATCTAGCTTCTTAAGGCCAGAAGCAGAACTAAGGTCATGAAACACGACAGCCATATCAATCTATAGAAATTTGATTCTGCAAGACATTTTTAACAGACAACCAAGAGAAAATTGAAAACATATTCAGAAGAGCTTAGAATCTTTCAGGCATAACGTCTTCTCACAAAAACGAATCACGTAAATTGTGTAATCAAATGAATATGCATCTTAATCGAGGATCAACCAACAAGGAAATCAATAGAAAGAAGAAAAAGTTTGAGAGCGAAGTAGTAAGAGACAGACAGAACACAGAAGAACCTGCTGGAAGGGAGAAGAGATTTCTGAAAGGGTTGCGAGAATCGGCCCGCAGAATATGATTTCTAGGGCTTGAGAAATATATAGTAGGAAATAATCTATTGTTTCGGTTTTATGAACGATACAATCGCTATATCCCAACCCACCTTAAAAATTGCATACGTTTATAAAATAAAAACTATAAATTTTAAAAAATAAATTAAAAAAACCTTAAATTTAAAAAATGATTAAAAAACTAGTAGGACGCAGATGTTAGTGCGTTTCATCGCTCTCGCACTAACGCTATGGTTAGGTTATGGTTGATTTCAAATTGGGTTGGGCTCGGGTTAGGTGTAATACCTTAAAAATTATTTACTTTTAAGATAAATTAAGTATAATCAATTCAATGTGTAACGATGAAAAAGTTGGTATTAGACAATTAGCATAAATATAATGACAAAGGAAATTTCACTTCATGATTTAAACTTTAATCAAATAATATTATGAAATGTAAATTATGATTTTATATGTTAAAGTATAGAACCAATAAGAAAGGGCACGCATCACTATTGTATGAATGACTAATTGTCATTCAGATGTAATAAATAAGTAGTTAAATAGTGATTAAGATTTACTAATCATGATTATTTAAGTTAATATTGAAGATTAGTTTAGTAGTAATGTAGATAATTAGTTAAAGCATGTATGATTAAGTTGTGATAATTGATGTATTTTAGCCATTAAATAGACAAAATAGTAAACCTAGTAGAATAAGTTGTACATGAAGGTAATTTCATCCTAAAATTATTTAGAAAATGAGAATAATGTTTGAGGATAGCTATTTTCATGGCGGTAGAGATAGAAATGGAGAGAAGCCAAAAATAGAGATAGAATTTTAGAGAGAGAAAGTGAAAATTGAAAGTGAATAAGAGATTTAGCCTCAAAATTCTTGAGAAGAATTATCCATCTCATCAAGAGTAATCTATTAAGCTAAGAATCATGAGATAATGTTTATATTATATGTAGTTTAGATTTATCATGATTAATAGTATGATTAGATTAAGAATAATTGTTGTTTTAGAAATTTTAAAAAATGATATGATAATTAATTATGGTTAGTGCACGAAACNATTTGTTTGTTGGAGTTTTAGTCGATCTTTTGTGATTTCGATCAACCCTTTCATTAGTCTGACATCTCTAGGAATTTTCGTTTCGCTTCGATTGACCATTTTGTAATTTCGACTAAACCTTTCATAGGCTTGACTCTTTTGGGTAGTTTAGGTCGATCTTTTTGTGATTTTCAGTCGACCTATATGTATTTCAGTCGACTTAAACTGAAATTTCTGCACAATCATTTTTTGAAAAAAAACTAAAACAAACTTTGGTGAACAAACTAAAAATATTTGAATACACATGTTTTGATACTCATTTTTAAAGTATATTTTTAACAAAAACTAAATGATTAAATTCATTATAAAAAAATATGTGTTGGATGTAATGGTGTGTATAGATTAATAGGAATCGTCGTAGTTCTCGAGGATAAGAATTTCATGAATGTTATTTTAAAGTTCTCCATGTCATATGAATCACACGTCATTTTTTCATGCACAATGATAACATGCAACAAATCGTATTGGAGGAGAACAAGTTAGATTGTCTCGAGGGAGGCCTAATAGTGTTTAAATGTACCGTAAGATGATAATGGAAACTACGATCTACCGTAAGAAAGTAAAGAATACAAGTAAATAAAAATGAAAGAAAGAAAAAAGTTAAATATACGTAAAAGGTCGATATGGGGTGAGACTTGAGTTTGGTTATTCTTGAATGAAGATGACCAATGATATGAGTTCACTTTCGCAATGGCATAATGTTACATCAAAAGTAAAAAATAATAAAGACGTAAAAAGAATAAAAAATAAACATTTTATGACATTACATGATCAGATTATCTGCATTTGTTTTAATACATTACTTAGTGAACTATGCTCATGGATTAACTTTGTGCTGCTGTTGTTGTTGATATAATTGAAAGAAAGAAATAAAGAAATGAGTAGTTGATGATCTACTCCCATGAGTGCGACTATGTGGCTGTTAGAACGATATTGTCCAATCAATGAATGAGAAAAATGTTAGGGTAAAACCTCATTTCGGGCGAGTTTTTGGGTAAATAGCCCAAAAAGACATGACTTTAAAAAAAAAATTTTAAGGCTCCTAAGACATGTTAACCCCGATAAAATCTATATATTCGCTCATTTTTCTTCATTCTTACATAAATGATTTGATACAAAATTATGCCAAATTTTTATTTTTTTAAAGAAAATGCATCCGGACGTGGGAAGAGTGTTAGGGTTGCTGGGCAGCAGCGTGATGAGAGAGGCCATGCACATGTGTCGTAGTCACTGGTGACTGCTCACCGCTAAGAGTTTCGATCGCCTACACAAGATAAGATACTTCACGACGTGTTCGTGTTGCAGACTATGATACCGCTTATGCCAGTTATATTTGCATCTTTCAAGGGCTATATCCCTCAATCTTGAGTTTCGATGATATTAGATTTTTCAGTTTTTTTAGCTATATGGCTCATTTGCGGAGCAATTAATGCAGATATTTTACACTAACCTTGTTGTACATGTGAAAAGTGGTCATGAGAGGACGTTTATCTTTAGGCAAGAGGTACCGATTAAATCAAATGACATCAACCGTGTGACCAGATATGGATGAGTCCAGAGTATTTTTTTAGGTCGATTTAGACGTCTGATAGTTAACTTCAGGTTTTGGCTAAGCCCAAACCAAATTAACTCACTGTGGTCTTTCGGGTGATGCACAACATGATATCTCACATTATTTTTCCCTATGACGGGCATTGTGAGCGAGTAACTCATATGAATTTATATATTATGTTTTGTCTTTATACCAAAACTCAGTTTAACTCAGAATATTTAGTTTTGCGCTAATGACTGAGATTCATAGCAGGGTTAAGGAAAACCTCTCATACTGAGTTTTGATAACAAAACTCATTGAGAATATT
>QAOC01025457.1:0-18832 GCA_003255005.1 Begonia fuchsioides
ATCCATGTCGTTTTCCCCTCCATTTTCCGACCATTCCTCTCTTTTTTTCTTGATTTCTTTTGAGAATAACTTTGTTGAAGTCTGAGCTGATCTTCGTATACTTCCATTGGCGACATAGGAACAAGGTTATTCGTTCTCTTGGTGAATACAACTGAGTACTTATTTTTGAACCCATCATGTGTCACTTGTCGATCATATTGCCAAAGATGCCCAAGTAAAATATGGCCAGCTTCTATAGGAACCACGTCACATAATACTTCATCCTCGTACTTGCATATACAAAAAGTGATAAACACTTATTTGTTGACTTTAAATTTTCCACTTTGGTTGAACCATTGCAACTTATAAGGTCGCTGGTGCTTTATCATGGACAAACCCAATTTGTCCACAAAAATAGTACTCGCAACATTAGTTCAACTCCTCCTGTCAATTATCATACTACATGCCATCTTTTAAACATGCCATCTAGTGTGAAAGGTTCTCTCGTTGTACTCCATCATCAAGTACTTTTCGTTGAGCATTCAAAGCTCTCCGTGTAACTAGTAACTCTCCTTCGACAGCATACTCCACTTCGAATTCATCAATGCTATCATGTTTAGAGTCACCATTACCATCCGTCTCGATTCTTCGATTCCTCCAAATATCATCATCTGAAATGTAATCTACCCTATTAAGAGTATCATCTACAGAGTCCTCTCTTCCTCTTCGTGGAGGATTTCTATTTTGATTGAGTGGTTGTCGATGTTGTTGTTGACCATTTTCAATGTTATACAACTGATCATTGAGACGGTCAAACTAGACTTTCATTAATTTTCTCACTTCACCCATCAAGATATTAAATTGAAGGCTGTCATTGCATTGCGTCGAAACACCGTTGTTAGAGTTCGACATTTGTAAAAAGTTGAACCTTTAAGAAAATGTTAGAGGAGAAAAAAAAATATAATAAGATAGACCTCACAACACTTACTCAAACGTTTGCTCAGATAAGTTTGTCAGTCCAATTTGTTACTCGTGTTTTACACTTTTTAATTGGCTTTTACCCTCTAATTATCTCACCGTCTTCCATTTTTCCCTCACTTGCTCTAATTATGTCAAGAGTTGAACGACCTAACAAAGAGTCTTTTCACATCAAAACAAAATTATCAATTAGAAGAAAAAAAATTGGTGAAAGATATTAAAATTTGAATGTAACAAAAATAAACACAGGATTAACCAACAGGACATGACAAAGATAAAAGAAATCAAACAAAAAGGAATGATAAATAAATGTATTTTTTTAAGATGTAAGGCAAATACTAGCTAACTTTTTTATTATTTTAAACGAAATTCTAGAAGATGGCTCCGGTTTATACCAAATAAGAAGAGATTTTTTTACTAACCTTATACTCGAAGGTAGATTAAATTTAAATCCAATAAGGAGTCCCTCTTTTTTCAAACAAGATAGCCAAGCGGCTTTAGTTCGAGTAACACGGCAAAAACGGTTAAGAGAGTGAATCTCTCTCTGGATTTTAGCATTTTTCACACGAATTCTCGATTTCCAGCACCGTTTGCTTCTGCTACTGTCCCTCCCGAGTTCCTCCACTCTCGGTCTCTCCTCTTCATCCTTTGACGCTAAGATTGTTTTTCTCGTCTCACTTTCCCGATTTTCAGGCAACGGTCCCCGATTTTCTTGTCTGAACGATCTACTCCCCAAAAGTCCCATTTTTTGTGACTCGGCCCCGGCAAACCCCTGTCTGATTATAGCCGTTACCGACAGAATATAGCCGTTTCGAGTGAAATCTAGCCGTTTCTGGCTCTGGGTTTCTATATCTAAAATTTTTCCTATGTATCCCTCTCACCATCGATCATAAATCATTCCACCATATGCGTTCAGACATTTTAATGGCAAAGAAATCGAAAACAAAGGCGTCTCTGTTTGGCCCTGCCGGTAACGCTTCCCAGACCGAAGTGTCTCCCCGCGCTACTGATGTTGATGGCCTTCTGCCTACCCTCCCGATTGTATCTTCCCCTGCGGAGAACCATCGTTGCTCTTCCCTCCTTTGTTAAAAATTGCAATATACCGACAAAAATTGATGATTTTTCTTCTCTGAATTTGACTAAAATGCATAATATTGTGGCCAAAAATACTGTGATAAGTAGGCCTGGATTAATTGCAGGTGAATCCCCCTCAGCCCCCCTAAAAAACTTATCCTCCCATCACAAAAGAATCTGACCACATCCTGTTTGAGAAAATGCCTGAGAGAGTGACCATAGCACCAGCACCAGCACAATCAATTTCCTACGCGGATATGGTTAAAAACAGTCGGAATCAAGGTCAAGGTCATAAACTCTCCTTTGACCCAAATATGGTGGATGTCATTCCCCTCTCGGCCGATGATCTTTTGGATGTAGAAAGCAACCTAGGTTATACCCTCGTTGGATATTTTCCTAACAGGCACCTGGGTACAGATGGCCTTAAGAGTATTGTGGATGGGTGGAAAACAAATGTCAAAGTCATTCCCAACACTAATGGATGGATTTCCTTCATTTTCCAATCGGACATGGATCGGGAAAGTGTCCTCTGTCGTGGCCTCTACTCTATCTATGGTCAAGCGCTCCTCCTTGGTTTAATTTTGGAATTGATGAAATTAGTACCATACCCATATGGGTAAATTTCCATAATCTCCCTCTGGAATGTTGGTCTGAAAAATCGCTTAGCAAAATCTCGTCAAGAATTGGAAAGCCTCTGGCGACGGATCTTCTAACCAAGTGTTTGGGTCGGCTCGGTTATGCCAAGGTTCTAATTGAAGTGGACATGTCTAAGGAGTTGATTAGGGAGATAAAAATAAGCACTCCGAATGGAAATATTTTCACCCAAGAGGTAAAATATGAAAACCGAACCTGATTTATGCCTTTCTTTCTCCTAAATTGGTCACAAATCTGACCATTGCAAGAATAGATTTGATGCCCCCTCTCTTCTTGCCCCCACTCCTCCTGCCCCCGCTCCTCCCATAGCTAAAGAAACTTCAGATCCCCATTCCATTCGCCCTTCCCCTCATGCTTATATCTCGGTATCCATTGATGATGACTTGGATTCTCAAAAGGACCCTATGGACCTCCCCCATCCTGATTGCTCCTTTGTCGGACAAATTAGTCCTTTATCTCCTTGGATGATAAAGACTGCTTTGACTCAAAATCCCTTGACTCCATTCCTGACTCCAGCATTCCTTTCACCAGAATCTCTAGCCGATCGAAATGAAAATCAAAAGATCTGATTCCTTCCCTCTCTACAATAGTCTTGGGAAAGCAAAATACCTCATCCAAAAAGGACATGTTTAGGGCTAAAGGGGCTGCCCCCCCCCCCTCCCCCCCTCCCCGACACCCATGATTTGTACAACCTGGAACATTAGGGGCTTTAACTCGCCCCTGAAGCAAGATGAGGTCTTTAACCTCATTTGTGATAAGGAAATCGACCTCTTTGGTATTCTGGAAACTAAATTCTCCCCGGAAAGCATGTTTAAATCCGTTAAAAGACTTCATGGTTGGAAATTTCTTACCAATTTCGACCTCCATCCTTCTAGTCGGATTGCCATCCTCTAGAATGAGTCTAAGTTGGATATTAGCCTCCTGAGTTCGGATCCGCAGGTCATCCATCTCCATTCCACATGCAAATCCACCCATCAAACCTTCCTAATCTCCATTGTCTACGGCCTTCATTCCATCTCCGACAGGAAACTCCTTTGGAATAACCTTACTAGTGCCAGAAATGTTTATAGCCATCCTTGGCTAATCATGGGTTATTTTAACTCCATTTTAAAAACTTCGGAGAGAATTGGTGGGGTTGCAGTAAATCCTAGAGAATGTTTTGATTTTGGGGAATGCTGCCTAAACTTAGGCCTCTCGGATCTCCCGTCTTCTGGATTAAAATTTACTTGGACCAACAACAAGGTCTGGTCCAAGATTGATAGAGCCATGGTTGATGATCTTTGGCAATGCTCTCTTCCCAATGCCACCTCCATCTTCCTTCCTTCTGGCCTTTCCGATCACTTTCCTTGCCTTGTGCATATCCTTAGTTTCCTCCTCGTAAGAGATCGAATTGGAAATTCTTTAATATGTGGACTGATAATCCAAGCTTTCTTCAAACTGTTTATGATTCTTGGAGTCTTCCTTCGAGCGGCTCCTTATAATATCAGCTCAAGTCCAAGCTTCACTTGTTGAAAGGAAAACTTAAGGAGCTAAATCTCAAGCATTTCTCCCATATCTCCTCGAGAGCCGAGTATGCAAAGTCTATGCTCAAGGATGCCCAATCCTTATTGGACTCTCTTCCGGGTAATAGAGACTTGGCCAGTAAAATTCCTGAAATGAGGAAGCAAGTTGTCCTCCTGGCCTCAGCCGAAAAGCTCTCCTGGAACAAAAAATCCCTAACCTTGAACCTAGGAAACTTGGAACCTTAAACCCTAAACTCTAGAACCCTTTAACCCATAACTCCTAAACAATGAACCCTAGAACCCTGAACCTTGGAATTCTGAATACTATGCCCTTAAACACTGAACCCTACACATTAGAATTTTGAAACCTTGAACCCTTAAACCCTAAAACTCTGAACACAAAACACTTTAACCTTAAACCCCAGAACTTTTAGCCTTAAACCTCAAATAGGATTTGCATAGAACTTTCACGTTATGATTTTTCCATAGAACTTTCACCAATAGGATTTGCTTGTTCCGCAACACCTTTATCTTAGTATCCAGTATTCTTACTGCCTGCTCCTCTGTTTGTTGTAGGCATTTCGACTACAAAATCCTAAGTAACCAAAATATTTCCAACATTTTTCTTTATTATTTCATTCAAAGTTACTATCCCGTCTTTTCTGTAACCTTTTAATCATCTCCTTCAATCCCAATTGCATTAAACTATTGATTTATTTTTATCCTTCTATATATTTGTATCCCAATTTAACCTTTGTTCAGCCTCAAACATTCAATAGATATCTAAACTATTGCCCTTTTGATTCGTCTACCGGTTCGGGGATGAACCGTCGTTCATATTTCTAAAATTTTCTCATGGTCTTTCTAAAACAATGGAAATTGATATTCCAACTAATCTTACTATCTTTTAGATGTGCATCTCCACATAATTGTCCAAAATGTTTGAAACATTCAACTTGTTACGTCCATAAAATTACTGGTGCATTTGTTACTCCAATAGATATCTTCCAAAAACTCATAATGTTTATATTCTTTATGAATGTAATCTTGAAATATCGTCCATTTTCATCGAACAAGTTATCAGTCTCTGATGACATACACTTATCCCTTATCGTTAGCTTACTTATTTTCCCCATCATTGAATTTGTTCTTGGTTGTTACTTTTTCATTTAGGGATAGTTTCTCACTAGACGTCCTATTCTCTTTGCCTTTTAACAAATTGTCATGTGCCGATAGCACATTTTTCAAATTGCCTCCTTTGAGTTTATTCTCACTTGATCCTTTTCAATCTTCTCAGTGATTGTCATTCTTTACTTGATTGAGGTATTATCGGTTCAAAGAATTTCTCATCAAAGATTTCTTCTACCTCATAAACCACATCTAAATTTCCAAGATTCTTGGCCACCACATTAGCATGATTAACAATCTTGGTACCAGCTACTTTAACTCCTCTATAAGTTTCCAACTTTAGACCTTGAATATACTAGTACACTTTAAATTTTTTTCTATAGTCATGCTCACTTGAGACATGAGAATATTGATAATTGTCTAAATGAGACATTTTGTAATCTTTGGAAATCTTACCTACCACTTTAACCTGGTCATCCAAAGCATTTACAAATCGACCATCTTGCCTTATTGAAATTCTCGCTCTGACCATGTCGTTGTAATCAAAATAGAATTCATAGTACATGTATGATGCCCCTCCATCATAACACCTCTTTCCAAACTTGCATATGACCATGTTATGTCTTGTCTCTCCACAGTTGTGTCCATAATTATAGGTTCCCTATACTCATCCTCACTATGTTCAAGACCATAACCCATTTTAGTATGCAAGTGAGTCATTTTATTTAAGCTCCCTTGAGCATATACATGAGCATGATTTGTTGTTATGCCTAGTTTAGAGTAAAGATAATCTTCATTCTCATTCCTTGGACTAAAAACAATTCGTTGATGATAATCAGCACCCTTATTTCTTTCATCAGAATCTACTGGCCTTGGCTTATATTCGTCACTTCTCCTCAAAAATTATTAGCAAGATGCAATCCTTTCTTTGGCTTGATATGAATCCAAACCTCTGTATCTTGCTAAGTTAGAAGAGGGTCTCCCTAAATCAGTGATTCCATTTGAGTTTCTTATGTCTCCATTATAATAAGATCCAGTCACCCTATGATGCAACGCTTCACTTGAATCAATCAACGAATGCTCCTTATCTACATGAGTTTTCACAAAAGTCAGTTTTTCAGAAGCTACTCGACCTGGATACTCAATCCTTGCATACTCAATCCTTGCATACTCAGAAAGCTCCATATCCACATTTCGTGTAGTAGGTACTTGGATTCTAGTTTTTCCATAGTATGAGGTATAGGAAACATTCTAATATGGCTAATATGACTCTCCCATGTTACTATCTCTAATAAGTCTAGAATTATCAAGTTCATTTCGATAAAAATTCTTGTGATATGAACTTTCACCATCAATAAAATTTTTGTCCTCAGGCTCCAATTGTTGCTGCTTATATTTTATAGGATAACTGTAATTCACTCTTCAGTCAACACAGGATCTGTGGACTGTCAATCAAACGGTGGAGGATTCATTTTTCCTAAATCTCTCACAGCTAAGCCCTCCACCTTTCTTATTTCGTCCATTTCTTTCTTCTTCTCCATTGATCATTCGCTCCAATTGTTGAAACTGGTTATTAACCAACTCTAACAACTGGTTAATAGCAGTTTCATTAGTTCCCTCCTCTGGAATATTTCTTCTTCCTCTCCTCATTATCCTTCAATCACCAATCACATCGTTAGTACTCCAAAATAAGTATCTCTCAACTTTAATCCTGTTATAACATAGAAGTATGCAAATGATACAGTTATCGAGCTTTCTAGAGTACCGACTTAACCTAGTGCACTCACCCCTTTCGTTCCCTTATTTATTCGTGTGTGTTTTGCTCTGATACCATAGTTGTAATGAACCGATTCCCGAGTCACCGCTTACTTGCTTTACTTACTTACTTACTTACTTACTTTCTTACTTACTTTACTTGCTCGGAGGCGACCCGAGAACCGGTCTGTTACTGCTTTCTTACTTAGTTACTTTACTTTCAAAAGTGGAATACTTGTTACTTTATTTTCTTAAAACTATCTTTAACTCATAAAACAGTATGCAAGGAAAACCATCGAATAATTAAAAACATACATTTGAATTCTACCTTCAAATAAAATACATAATCATTTAATAACTTAAAACATACAGTGGAAGACAATTACTTCAAAATACATTCATTTCATTTTCAAAACATTGGTAATCTATCACACCAAAATAAGGGTATACAAATTAATTACATATTCAAAACATTCAAAACATTCAAAACATTTTATATTCTAACTGTGTGTGTCATACATCACTCCCCGTCAGTCATCGCTCAATAACCCATATCATTTGAACACTCTTCTGCTCTAACTCCTTGATCAGTCACTTGCACCCTTTCCTCCATTACATTCCCTACATTGCAAAGCCTAAACTATGAGTCTAAAGCTCAGTAAGTAGCATAACTATAAAATGCAATGCATGAGTATGCTATGCTATTGATAAAACTATGCACATTTCTATTTCGTTCTTTATTGTGTTATTCTTGCTTATCGATCCAGCTCTCAACCTCGTGGTTTGATGTGCAACCGGAGCACATCATGGACCACACCACGGACGTGGACGTGAACCCGACGAGCACGGGTGATTTTTCTAACATAGTTGCTCATTTTGCAGGTCTCTTAGCCTCGGAAATACCTTCCGAGCATGATCGGGAACGGCCCAAGCACTCCGTTACTTGGTGCTCGGCCATTCCCGGCCCCGACACGCACACCGGGCAATGTCCAACCCTACCCGGCCCACGACGTAACCGAGGCTTGTGACCGAGACACGCCCGGCGCCCAACGGGCGCCCCACGACCACGACCCGACGACTTCAGTCGTCAATCTCGCCGAAGTCCACTAGTGCTTCGGCCCAGCAGAATAAGTGGCCAGCGTGAGGGAACGCACGGTCCGATCCCCTTGGATTGTGCGCTCTCCCACGGAGCCCGTCTCCTCGGCCCACCCAACGCCGAGCCCGGCCACCTTAGAGTTTTTTCAGCATTTAGAAGACTTAGTGAAAAAAGCAAGAAGTATAAAGACAAAGGACGCTGAATGCAGCATTGGAAGCCCAAGATGGCTGACTCTCTCACGAGGCTCGGCCTACTATTGGTCAACCCAAAGACCCGGACCAAACTCCCTCGGCAACTTGACTTTATTTGTCAAGATATTCACTTATTTGGTCAGGGAAAGGAAGAGATCCAGAATCGCACGAGCATATCATCTAGATGACCGTAGATCACCCATCGGACGCACGAGCATGGCCTATCACCGAACCACTAGTGATTTCCAGAGGATTCTCATGCACAAAATCCGTGAACCAGCTGTTGAATCATCAGAAGATCTTCATGCAACAGCTTTGCTCAACAAACTCGCGGATCCCTTGAAGATCGCACATGCACGACCGCCGGTTTGGCCCATTTGAACGTACTCACGTACTCGTTCGAGTCATCATCGGGCCATCGAAGAACCAAACCATGCGCTGCCTTATGTTGACCACCGAGGAGACTTTAGAAGCCCCAGATCGAGATTGGCTCGAGCCAATCTCTCAATTGCTTGGAGCTCCGCCCACCCGACGCACCCTCTCGGTCAACCTTTGGACACACTCGGTCAACAACCAAACCGACCGTGCCATTCCTAAGTGAACCAAGCCTAAAGTTGACTCAAGGCTTCTGAAGCTAATCCTAAGCGTTCAAGAAATCAATGGACTTAGCTTAACTTTCTTAGTTTAGTTACTTTACGTTTTTGCTTATTTAAGTGTAACACTTACACTATTTTCAATAGAGTGAATTTTTAGAGAAAAATTGTGCATTGCACCTTCTTCCCGAAAGGCTTGAAGCTCTCTCCGACGCATACTTCTCCGGTGAGTAATATCCGGCCGAAACCGTCAACCCTTTGCACGTACGTTCGGTGAGTCATATCCGAGTGCGGGCGAGGTCTACCGAGGAGAATACCGCGATTGCTCAGGTATTCAAATTGTTCATCCATCTCCTATCTAAACTTGCAAGAGTTTAACAATTCCATTCCCCGAGCTTTCAAACCTTCCATTACCCGATTACACCCATATTACCATCCACCGAGCCATTCCAGTATTCACCCGAGCCATCCCACTATTCACCCGAGCCATCCCATATTTTCTACCACCAAACACCCTTATTTCCCTCACAATACGCTTCCGCAACACAACCCCACAAATCGCACGACCCAATTCCCCGTTTGCCGTACACGACGTTCATCCGAGCCCCATGTGCGTGCATTCTCCCAACCCACAGTGCGCCGACCCCCAAGGAAGGGACATCATCTTGGTATCAGAGCAAAGGTTCGATTTTTACACTCTCTACAAATTTTCCAGAACTTTATCTCATGAATACTCGAAGCGGTGCCGTTCACAACGCCGCCCGTGACCAAGCCACGAGCGAGCAAACTATGTTCTCCGATCCCCGAGACCAACGGGACCCTGAGAATAATAATCGGGAGCAATTCGAAGCTATGAATCGAAGAATGGACGCAAAGCTCCAGCGGCTCGACGATTTGGCCGAGCGCGACCGAGCCCACCCGGCACGGCCTACGCCACCTCCTAGGCGAAGACCGGGACATGGAGGACCACCCCGAGCGCACCCGCGCGACTCTGACTGATCCGAAGAAGACTATGATTATGAGCCCGATAATTATTTGGATCACGATGAGGAATGGAAGCTACCTAAGGTACACTTACCCTCTTTTAATGGAGCCTTCAATGGAGATCGATATTTGGATTGGATTGAAAAGGTCGATAAATTTTTTGACCTTTACAACTATTCCGAGAAGCTTAAAGTTCAATTGGCATCTTTGGAACTCATGGATTACGCATCTCTTTGGTGGAATAGTCTTCGTACACAACAAAGAAGAGATCACGAGGAGGAAGTTAATTCGTGGAGATTAATGAAAGATTTGATGCGGAAACGGTTCGTACCGAGCCATTACCGCCAAGATCTATTTTTACAGCTCCAAGGCCTTTGCAAAGGTAATTCCAGTGTTGATGATTACCTTACGGACTTTGAGACATTACGGATTCGGTGTGACTTAGCCGAACCCGTGGAGCAAGTAATGGCGCGGTTTATTCGAGGCCTACGATATGAGATTCGCGACGTGGTTGAATTACAGCCCATAGAGTCGTTTGATGCACTTATTCAAATGGCACTAAGGGTCGAGAGACAACTCAAGAGGAAGGAAAAGGCGATCGGTCAACGCCCGGCCCAAAAACAGCCCACGCCATATTGGCCCACGCCAAGACCCAAGGAACGCGGCCCAACACCTAAGCCATGGGCCCCTAAGCGAGACACGGAACCCAAACCTCGAGACTCGGTAGGCGAACAGCCAAGGGCCCGAGAGATTCAATGTTTCAAGTGTCTCGGACGCGGACATGTAGCAGCCCAATGTCCCAATCGCCGTGTCATGACCATTCTTGAAGAGACCGAGGAGGTCGTGAGTGAGGATGAGCCGGCCAAGGAGGCCGAGGATGAGCCGGCCCCGGCCGAGGATGACTTGTGTCAAGCCCAAGATGGACCGGTCATATTGATGATCCGGCGGGTTCTTTCAACTCAACCGCAACAAGAAACATACCAACGGGAAACTCGATGCTTAATCAAGAGCAAGGTATGTTCGTTAATTATTGATGGCGGTAGTTGTACTAACGTCGCGTCCCGCGACCTTGTCATGAAGCTTGCGCTATCCACGACCGAGCACCCGACACCGTACAAGCTACGATGGCTTACCGACTGAGAGGACATCCGAGTTACCAAACAAACCCGGATAGACTTTGTGATCGGTAACTACAAGGACACGGTCCTATGTGACGTGGTGCCGATGAGCGCCACACATTTGTTGCTCGGCCGGCCGTGGCAATTTGACCGAGACGCACTACACCACGGCCGATCCAACCAATACTCGTTCAAATGGAATGGGCGCAACATTATTTTGGCTCCTTTGACTCCGGAACAAATTTCGAAGCATGAAACCGATCGAAAGGAGGCATTGGCCAAAGCGACCCTTTTTATGGGCCGTAAAGAATTGAGACGCACGGTGAAGCAAGAGGGTCCGATCATCATGCTCTTACACCGAGAGCATGAAGATAATGGAGAAGAGATTATTGCTGAGATAGTTCGGCCCCTCCTCAACCAATACCGAGACGTGTTCCCAGATGACCTACCCGATGGTGTTCCACCGCTCTGCGGCATCGAGCATCACATTGACTTGCAACCGGGAGCTATGTTACCTAACCGACCACCGTATCGCCTCAACCCGGAGGAAAGCAAGATTTTACAAGAGCAAGTGGAGGAACTCCTTGCTAAGGGCTATATCCGAGAGTCATTGAGCCAATGTGCGGTCCCGGCACTCTTAGTTCCGAAGAAAGACGGGAGCCACCAAATGTGTGTCGATAGCCGAGCCATAAACGATACTACCATCAAATATCGGTTTCCAATGCCACGGTTCGATGACTTGGTTGACGAACTTAGCGGTGCTAAGTTGTTTTCCCGGGTAGATCTAAAGATCGGCTACCATCAAATCCGAATGCGTGAAGGCGATGAGTGGAAGACGGCCTTCAAGACATGGTACGGCTTGTTCGAGTGGCTCGTCATGCCGTTCGGACTCACCAACGCACCAAGCACGTTCATGCGGCTAATGAACAACGTGCTCCGAGAATATTTGGGTAACTTTATCATTGTTTATTTTGATGATATACTGACACGCCCGAGAACCATCACATGGACGAGAGCTCTCACCAACCGGAGGGTGTCATGACCCGTAGCCGAGAAAGGAGAATTGCTAACATGTTTGTTGATTGTGCAGGGATAACAATGCCACAATTGGATCTCTTAGATACTCCCACCCCGGTTGACAAGGATCACCCCAAATATTGCATTCTGTGGGAGTTTGGAGAGGAGGAGAAGGCAGCCGATGTCCAAGGCCTTATGTGCGAAGAAAGCCTACCAGAGCTTCGGCCTCGCCAAATTCCAAAGGAAGAGGGGGATGTTTCCTATGAGTCCAGCAATGGAGGAGAGACTATACAAGCATGGTCCAAGAAGGGAGCCAATGACTCTATCCAATTACCCTTGGGTTACCCACAAAAGGATGAACCCAACCGGACCTAAACCTTCCTCATTTTGGGCACGGTTTGGAGACCAATTAGTCAAGCCCAAGGAAGCCCCCAACGAAGGTTTGCTAGCATCCCACGTGAACACTTTTGTTTATTTAAAATACTTGTAATGATGTAATAGTTGTAGTACTTGAAGTTGGTTTGAGAAATGGTTTGGATTGAACCATTCTTGCTTGGAGTGGTTCGGTTTGAACCATTTCCACCTCTTTTGATGGAGCTTTGGGAGATTCTTCTCTTCCAAAACTCCTTTGTGTTCTTTTTAGCTTGGTTTGGACGTGGAGTTAGGGTGGGTTGGCTTGCAAGTGGGTGGTGGGTCCTCCTTCTCACCTAACACCTATCTAGCTTATCATTTCCCCCTAATTTAGGTTTATTTTTGTTTTACTTAATTTGTGTATTTTTGGATGGGTATGAATTCCCCTCCCACCTCTTTTGAGAAGAGAGAAAAGTATTGAAAAATTTGCAGAAGCTTTGAAGCTTTCAAACCCTCTTTTCTCACGGCTTCAAGGGATTTTGGTGAGTAATATCCAATCTTCTTTGTTGTCTTGGTGTTGGTGATTTAGCTAGGATCGCTAAGCCTTTGTTCCAACCTTCATCCTCACTTGATTAGGATTAAGGCAAGCTTGGAAGTCCCATAGCCCTCACTCCATCCCATTTGTTTTCGGATCTTTTGTTGTTTGGTGTTTATTGTTGTGGTTTCCTTACCGAGTGGATTTTGTGCATCAAAAGCCACCCCGTGCCAACTAGTGTTTTCCGTGTGCTAATTTTATGAAATTTGGTCTGTGAGTTCCTCATTCACATCTAGAAATATTTTTTTTTACATGTCACTCCCAGATTTCTTCAATTCGAAGTTGTGTACGTTCCTTTCTCAACCTTTCTAGTGGATTAATCAATTCAGGCCCATTCTGTCGACCTGATTTCAAATTTTCATAACTTGTAACCCAGTCTTGAGTTTGCCTCCAAAAACCCACCATTTTCTTTCCCTTTCATTGAAGTTATTCTCTGTAAATTTTTGGCTTCCCAGATTACCTACATCGAAAGTTGTACAAATATCTTTCCATACCTTCTGTACTGCCTAAAAAACAGTTTTGTCTGTTTGTGCACCAGAAATTCACCCCGTGCCATTTTAAGTTCTCCACGTGATCTCACTCTGAAAATTTGGCCAAAGTTAGCCCACTCATTAAAGTTTAAGTCCTCAAAATCTTAGCCCAAGGGCCCGTATGCATTTGGAGCTCTAGTGTGTTCACTCCCCTATTTCTGCCAGTCCTTCTTGTTCTCTCGGCAGATTGCTTTGTCTTTCCATTTGTTCCCTTTTCTCCCTACACCTCCTAACCCCGAGCCCGAGCGTGTCATTTGGTATCAGAGCTTAGTGTTCCCTTCCTATCCGTCCATTGCTTGCTTTTAGTTTAAATTGATCTTTGTGACACATTTGGATTGAAAAATGACGACTAGAAGTGGCGCGGTTTTACCTTCTAGCCGAGAAGCTCCATCCACAAGCGAGCCACATAACCCTCGGCTAACAACTCCTCAAGAAACTGAAGTTAGACTCCAAAATCAGATTGATGACCTAACTCAACGCCTTGATCAAAGGTTTGATATGTTGATGCAAAGGATGGAGGCAATGACTAATGCAACCCGCCAACCGGCTACACCCGGAAGAAGGGCCAGAGGAATTGACCGAGGCCGACCAATGAACATCATGGATTCGGATGAAGAATTGAACCATGTGGATCAGCCATTTAGAGAAGACGACCTTCGGCACCATAAAGCTATCATCCCACCTTTTAATGGTTCATGCAATGGTGATATTTTCCTGGATTGGTTAGATAAGGTGGAAAAAGTATTTGAATGCTTCAATTACTCCGAGAGAACCAAAATACAACTAGTGTCTCTAGAATTCCATGGATATGCTAGTTTGTGGTGGGAGAGTTTGAAGGCTCAAAAGAGGAGAAACCGTGAGGATGAAATCACAACTTGGAGGACCATGAAGGAGTATATGAGAAGGAGGTTTGTACCTCACCATTATACGCAAGAATTGTTTTACCAACTTCAAGGGCTACGGCAAGGAACCTCCTCGGTTGAAGAGTATCTCACAGAATTTGAGACTTTAAGAATAAGCTGTGATTTGGAGGAGCCATCGGAGCAAATTGTGGCAAGATTTTTGAGAGGAGTGATCAAAGAAATTGGAGACATAGTGGAGCTCCAAATGGTGGAAACCTTGGATGATGTGATCCAAGTGGCCTTACGGGTTGAGAGGCAACTCAAGAGAAAGGGCAAGGGGACTAGTAATCGATTCTCACAACAATACAATACCCCTTACAAGGCCAAACTTAAACCGGAAGAGAAGTTTCCTCCAAAGAAGCCGTGGCAACACAAAAATGATGAGGGAATACCTAAGCTCTTGGACAATGCAAATCGGCCAAGAGCAAGAGAGATTAAATGTTTCAAGTGCCTCGGCTTGGGACACATTGCTTCTCAATGCCCGAACAAAAGAGTAATGGTTATGCTCGAGGGAAGCAATGAGGTGGTAAGTGAAGAAGAGCCTATTGAAGATGTTGGGGAAAAAGCCGAGCCAAAGGAAGAAATTTGCCATGCACAAGAGGGACCTCTACTTATGGTGATCCGAAGGGTGCTAACCTCCCAAAGCCAACCCGAAGAGGCACAAAGGGAGAACCTATTCCATAGCCGGTGTCTCATCCAAGGCCGAGTATGCTCCCTCATAATTGATGGAGGGAGTTGCACAAATGTGGCCTCCAAGGACTTGGTGGAGAAACTTGGCCTCCAAACCGAAGAGCACCCAAGGCCTTACAAATTAAGGTGGCTAAATGACAAGGAGGATATCAAGGTCACCAAAAGAACCAAGGTGGAGTTCTCAATTAGAGGATATGGGGACTCAGTCATGTGTGATGTAGTCCCCATGAATGCAAGCCACATTTTGCTGGGAAGGCCATGGGAATTTGATAGGAAAGCAATACATGACGGTTACACCAACCAATATTCTTTTAAATGGGTAGGAAAGAACATCAAGTTGACCCCTCTTGGGCCAGAGCAAATAGCAAAAGATGAGGCCTCTAGAAGAGAAGGTGCTGCCAAACAAGTTATACTAATGACACGAAAGAAATTGGATCGGTCCATCCAACAAAGTGAACCAATCATCCTCATTATATTTCGGGAGAGGTTAGAAGAAATAGGAGGGGCCCCAAAGGAGGTAGTGGTACTACTTAAGGAGTACAAGGATGTCTTTCCCGAAGACTTACCTCATGGCCTACCTCCAACCCGAGGCATAGAGCATCAAATAGACTTGCAACCAGGAGTGATGCTCCCTAATCGGCCCTCCTATCGCATGAACCCCGAGGAGACCAAGGAGTTGCAACGACAGGTTCAAGAACTTTTAGACAAAGGGTACATCCGTGAATCATTGAGTCCATGCTCGGTACCCGCATTATTGGTGTCAAAAAAGGATGGAAGTTACCGCATGTGCATAGACAGCCGAGCAATCAACCAAATAACCATCAAGTATAGATTTCCCATGCCTAGACTTGAAGATCTTTTTGATGAACTCAGTGGGGCAGCATATTTTTCCAAGATTGACTTGAAGAGTGGCTATCACCAAATCCGGATGAAGGAAGGCGACGAATGGAAAACGGCTTTCAAGACAAAGTATGGCCTCTTCGAATGGTTAGTGATGCCTTTCGGGCTATCTAATGCCCCTAGCACATTTATGAGATTGATGAATTATGTGCTAAATGATTTCTTGGGAAAATTTGTGGTTGTCTACTTTGATGATTTTTTGGTGTATAGCAGAAGCTATTTGAATCACTTGGACCACCTTCGGGTAGTGTTTGACACACTTCGAAAAGCACGGCTTTATGGAAACCTTAAGAAGTGTGCTTTTGTACAAGAGAGGGTGTATTTTTTGGGATTCATTATCTCTCATAAAGGTATGGAGGTGGATCAAGCCAAAATAGAGGCAATTCGGGATTGGCCTACTCCAAGGACCATCTCGGAAATAAGGAGCTTCCATGGCCTAGCATCCTTTTATCGGAAGTTCATTAAGGGGTTTAGTACAATTGTGGCACCCCTTACTGATTGTACAAAGAAAGGAAGAGAGTTTGAATGGACCTCCAATTGCCAAAAAAGTTTTGATCAAATCAAGGAGGAACTTTGCAAGGCACCCGTACTCATGTTGCCCGACTTCAACAAAGTCTTTGAAATAGAATGTGATGCTTCGGGAATGGGAATTGGGGCGGTTCTAACTCAAGAAGGCAGACCATTGGCATACTTTAGTGAGAAGTTAAAGGGAGCCGTCTTGAACTATTCAACCTATGACAAGGAGTTTTATGCTCTAGTCCGAACCATAGAAATTTGGCAACATTACCTCCTCCCAAAGGAATTTATAATCCATACCGACCATCAAGCTCTCAAACATATTAAAAGTCAAGGAAAGCTTAGCAAGAGACATGCTAAATGGGTGGAGTTTCTTGAAAGTTTTCCTTACATCATCAAGTATAAGAAGGGAGAAACCAACATAGTGGCCGATGCACTTTCTAGGTGCACTATCCTCCTAACCGAGCTCAACTCTAGAATTTTGGGATTCGAATGGATCAAGGGAGCTTACAAGGCAGATCCAGACTTTGGAGTATTGTTTGAAAGGAGCTTGAACAAAGAAGATTGTGGACATTACCTCTCGGATGGATACCTTTTCAAAGGTGGCCGATTATGCATCCCTCAAGGTGGACTCCGGGAATCACTTATCAAGGAAGCTCATGAAGGGGGCCTTGTTGGACACTTCGGGGACAAGAAGACAATGGAGGCACTCAAAGAACATTTCCATTGGCCTCACATGATTCGGGATGTGCACAAATGGGTGGAGAAGTGCATTGTTTGCAAAAAGGCCAAAAGCCGAGTGCTCCCTCAAGGAATGTATATGCCATTGCCTATTCCTAGCCATCCTTGGGTGAAGATCAGCATGGACTTCGTCTTGGGACTCCCTCGGACAAGTAGAGGCAAGGAGTCAATAATGGTGGTGGTAGACCGATTCTCAAAGATGGCACATTTTGTGCCATGTGCCAAGACAAATGATGCAAGCCAAATTGCCGAGCTCTTCTTCAAGGAAGTGGTACATTTACATGGTATCCCTATTTCTATAGTTTCGGATAGAGATACAAAGTTTTTAAGTGCCTTTTTGAAGACCTTGTGGAGAAAGCTTGGGACAAAATTATTATTTAGCACTTCATTCCATCCCCAAACCGATGGCCAAACCGAAGTTGTCAACCAGTCCTTGGGGAGTTTATTGAGAAGCGTAGTAGGAAAGAAGTTGTCGGATTGGGACATTCAATTGCCCTTTGTGGAGTTTGCATATAACCGAAGCAAGCATAGCACAACTCAAGCTACACCCTTTGAGGTAGTCTACGGGTTCAATCCCTTGACACCACTTGATTTGGTGCCATTGCCTTCTAAAGATATTGCCAACCCCGATGGAGTAAGCAAGGCCAAGCAAGTTAAAGGTTTGCATGAGAAGGTGCGAAAGGAAATTGAAAAGAAGAATTCTTCTTATGCAAAATTTGCCAACAGAGGCCGAAAGAATGTAGAATTCAAGATTGGTGACTTGGTGTGGCTGCATCTAAGGAAAGATAGATTTCCAAAACAAAGAAAGTCCAAGCTTCTTCCAAGAGCAGACGGTCCTTTTGAGATCATGGAGAAAATCAACAACAATGCTTACAAATTGAAGCTACCTGGGGATTATGAACTCTCGGCCTCATTCAACGTACAAGACTTATCACCATATGTGGATGACCATGAAGAGGAGGAAGTTGTGGAGAACCCCTTAGATTTGAGGACAAATCCTCAAACACCCGGAGGGGATGACACGCCCGAGAACCATGACATGCACGAGAGCTCTCACCAACCGGAGGGTGTGATGACCCGTAGCCGAGCAAGGAGAATTGCCAACATGTTTGTTGATTGTGCAGGGATAACAATGACACAATTGGATCTCTTAGATACTCCCACCCCGGTTGACAAGGAGCACCCCAAATATTGCATTCGGTGGGAGTTTGGAGAGGAGGAGAAGGCAGCCGAGGTCCAAGGCCTTATGTGCAAAGAAAGCCTACCAGAGCTTCGGCCTCGCCAAATTCCAAAGGAAGAGGGGGACGTTTCCTATGAGTCCAGCAATGGAGGAGAGACTATACAAGCATGATCCAAGAAGGGAGCCAATGACTCTATCCAATTACCCTTGGGTTACCCACAAAAGGATGAACCCAACCGGACCTAAACCTTCCTCATTTTGGGCACGGTTTGGAGACCAATTAGTCAAGCCCAAGGAAGCCCCCAACGAAGGTTTGCTAGCATCCCACGTGAATACTTTTGTTTATTTAAAATACTTG
>QAOC01025464.1:0-11765 GCA_003255005.1 Begonia fuchsioides
CAGTTAAATTACATTCGAAAATATATATGTTTCCTTACAGAAAAATAAAGCGAGAATGATAATAAAATGCAACACTCAAATTTGAAGGAAAGTTTGCCCCAGCAGGCTACTAGTAAAATAAGAGATGCGGTGCAGGAGGCATTATTTAAACATAATAATTTAGAGGTTGAACGTTTCATCTAAACTTTTTTCGAGGCTGAGCATCTTCCTTTTGTATATATGCTTTTTTTTCAATAACTATCTTTATTTCTGATAAAAAATAATGATTTTGTGATTCTGAGCATGTGTCAATGCGCCTTTTTATTTATATTGGATATACACTAAAACCCTTGTGCATATAATAATAGATATTAACCTTTTGTGTTGCATCTTTGCTGCAGTTGCACCTTCTGAGAATCTTGAGCCACAATACTCCTGTAAAACGCCCTCATAAGAATAGATGCTAATGGCAGTCAAAGTATTAACATTTCTGTGTGACAAAACAATTGACCACACGAAAATTTTAATTGATGAGTAACATAAAAAAAGAGATACATTTAACAGCATGCCTACTTGTCTAGTTCACAATATAATGATAAAAAATTTAAAAACTTTTAGATCCACCTAAACATAACTAATAACAGTTAAAAAAATCATGAATCATTCTCTGAAATGGTTTGATAAAGTTTGCACACAAAATAGTGAAGTCATATCTAGACCAGAATGGAAGGCAAAGGTCCTGCAAGGAGTAACCGTCAAACTTGCGGGAGTATACAACTAGTTTTTGGTCTTGCTGAACTTAGAGAAGAATCGCACACTCTTGCTGGAACTGCTAGCAGAGTCGAAGATTAAAAAATGAATTGGAATTTGGACCACGTAAGACTTCATTCTTTAACCATGAGAAAGAACAGAAGACTGATGTGTAATTGGATCATCCCCCAGACTAAGGAGGTGATCAAACTGTCAGAGAAGTGTTTTGGGACTCTATATAACAACTAATATGAAATTCTTGTACGCAGCTCATCCATCCATCGGATTACTTCTTCAAGCAAAACTCTAATCTAGCGAAAACAATGGCAAGGCAAGACTGGCAAAATGAAGGCTAGAGCATTCATAATATTGATGAGTTCACGAACACTAGAGGCTTCACAACTGACTTTGTTTAATATTAAAGATTTGTTGAAAAAAGACTAGAGCATCCACTGGACAATTTCTATACTTGCTTTGACAGCAACATGCCATGGTGAAGTAGACTAAAGGAAATCCAAAGTCACTTTCTCAAAAATACCTTATCGTACAACGACTTTGAAGTATTGTACACCAAGGCCTCCTTTCGATTTTAGTATCGTACACTAAGGTCTCACCAACGAAAAAACTATGTATCTCATCCCCAAAAAAGTCTGGAAATTTGAAAGGCTAAAGACCTCTAAGCTCAATGTCAAGCCTCTACAAAACTGTGGCAAAATTTTGTCTTTCCGCCTAAAGACATTACTACAAATACAGACTCTAAAGAACAAGTGACCTTTATGTCAGGTCATAATATTCTAGGTTTTCCTCTGATAGCGAATGGAAGTGTTGAGGGCTCTAAACATAAAAAAAATGGGTAAGTCCTGAAAGTTGATTTTGAGAAAGCTTATGATCATGTTAATTGGGCAACGAAAGACTTTGCATATGAGGAATTGACTAAGACGAACAATGTTCTAAGGATTCACCCAGATATTGTTAGGAATGTTCATTTCATGCAACACGCAATCGACAACGTCTACTATTATTCTTTTCTTTTTATATATAAACCCATTGTAGTGTTTAGCAGGAAATGTTTAGAAAACAATGCCCTGCTCACTCAAATATTCATTGGGAACTTTGAACATATACTCCTTACTATTACCAATTCGTACCATTAAATTTGGGTTTGATATTGGATTCACATGATTCTATGGAAGTTTTGAAGAATCTGTTCAGTTTCTTCTAGCATACATTTAGGTAAGTTGGTCCAACAAAACCCAATGTGATACTTAATAAACGTACTAAACCACTTCAACACAACTAGGTGACTTCCGATAGGACTCCAGCGTATCTCTATGAACTAATAAAGGCTTGAATGTAATATAAATTGTTAACAAAGTTTCCTAATTATTACTGAGAAATGTTCATGATGAATTAAGAAATATCTAAAGCAATATCAACAATATGCAATAAACTAGTTTCACTATAAATACACAAGACTTTGTATTAGTGAATTCATAGGTCGCCTTTTTATGACTTTGGATGCTTGAATATTATCCTCACAAGTTTTGTCAAACGAGCCAATGGAAGACCTTAATAGCAAAAATAAGAAAGATAGAATAAAAGGGAATTTCATTTTAACATGGACAAGAGCACGCCTTCAACCTTCACTGATTAGCTTAACTAATCTTTAGAAAAATCACACTTTTTCATATTTGAGTCGAAACTTGTGTGCATATTTCTTAATTGATAGTGAATAATCGAGTAGTAACCGAAAGAATCACGATTCAAAAACTAAATGGGGTTCTCATGGAATTACCAAAATCGGAGAGATGAAACCTGGAAAGGTGAATCAAGACAGAAGTCAAGAACCGCTTCTTTTCTGCTGCCAATGCCAATCACCTCAACATGTTCAGAACCACTCAAGAAATCTCCAGAATCCACGCCCCTCTCCGCATTTCCATCGTCGTGTCTGCACAACACGCTGCGAGAAAAAGAATCTTTTAATATGTAAAATTCTAATAAATTGTAATTCTAAAAAAATTACGAAAATTTATAAAATATTAATAATAATAGTTGATTTTGTTATTTTTTCGATTTTTTTAGCCGTTATTTTGAAAACTTTTATTTGTTTAAGATAGCCACAACGGCTATCTTAAAAACGGCTATCTTAAACTTTGTATCTAATTGAGCAACCTTTCAAGCGATAGCCACAACGGCTAGTTCACGGTGCTAATCTTCTCTTTTCTGCTTCTTCTGTTCTTTGGTCGGAATTCGAATCATGTTCTCATCAGATCTGCGCAGGGGCTCGACCTCCAGTTTTAGGCGGCGCCTTCGCACAGAAGTGGATGATCCCTGCCGCGACTGAACTTCCACTAATGTTGGCCTTTGAGATTTATGCTTCAGCTTTGGGAGCGGGGAGGACGATTTGAACGAGGGAGAATGCATTCTGCTTTTGATCAATCCTCGAATCATAATACTCCATTGACGCCCCTAAGCGAGAACACAAGTGTCATACGCCAAGAGCCTTCGGTCGAGATAGAGATCGTCAACCTCAGCGCGAAGTCGAGCATATATCGTACAGGTTTGTATTGATCATCTGGCATTCGATGCTGCTAATTTGTAAATAAAATTTCAAGAAACAAAAGTCCTGGGATAATCTTTTATTTTTACATGTTTCAGATGCAGCTTGAAGGGCCATTTTATGCAATTGAGCAGGAAATAATTTAGGAACCAGAGCCCACAGAAATCATTGCTTTTTGAGGCTAAATTGTAGCTTGGTTCACATTATGTAGTTCTTTGCTTCCCTTCGTGGACGGCGGGGGAGGTGATTGGGCCGATATAGTAGTTTTTCTCACAGTGAATGAATACACACACAACCCAAAGAAGAAAAAGACGAACAGTCCCTGTTTTTCATCTTTGGTAGGAGAAAATTCTTCAATTGTTTACATTATCTTGGATTATCTGTCATAGTAGCTGACATCAGGCTATATTTGATGAAATAGAGCAGTTGATTCTCTCTGAAATTGTGTGGAGAGCGACCGTCCAGCCAAAATGAAAAATGAAGATGAATTATTAGTGTGGTGGGGCCGTGAAATGTGGCTGAACCAGGCTCCGTTTGAGAGAAAGATGTGCAGTCCCCGCCGCCGACACCTCGCCATCAACTCCAATTCTCACTAACGTAGGTTAAGGTAGCTTCAATATCTTAATTTTTGCCTCTGTCTGAACCAGATATTTTCTTACAAGTACACTTGTTGAATTTTCTTTTTGAGAACCTACAATGTCACTCAAATTCCTTAAAAATCTTATTAGAATTTGTTTAATCTATAAATTAAGGTGGGTAGAATCAGATTGAAAACAGAAACTGTCGATTTAGATACACTCGTGGTTAGTTTTGTCGTCTCATAGTTTTAGTGCTCGTTCTTAAAAGCCTGCAATTCATGGTCCCATTTTCGGGTTTCAAGATAAAAAAAACACTATACAACCAGAATAAGATATTTCATTCAAAATAGTGACCTACAATGAGATACAATTTGATCGAAAACCAGATAAAAACTTGGGGGCGGGTTCTAGTTTCGATTCCAAATAATTGAAATTCGATTCCAAATAATTGAAATTATGGATACCAATTTCTCTCTCGTACAATATATCATGTAAGCTGAAACAGCAAAATTTGTAATTATATTTTTATTTTCACCGTAAATTTCTTCAACCATCTGTTGTTTTTTTGTGGAAAGAGTTTTTAAACATAAATGTAGTATCTCATATCGTTTTTTTTGCCGTTTTTCGTTCTCTAGAGAAGTTATTGGTTGCAAAATCTAATCTACCGCTTTTCCTTTGGCTCTTCTTTAAGGAGATGTTCTTTTCACAGCTACTTGTTCAAAATATCATTTCTGAGCTTATGTGGCCACTATGTGATTGTGATGTGAAATCATTTACTGTTCGAGTTGTTTGTGTACCTAATTTGCATATGTAATTCTTCTCTTTTGCCCTAAACCTTCTTCATATCTGTCCACTGGAAGTTACAGGTAGTCTCTCGGTCGTTTCTGAACTACTCAGCACTGTGTTTTATGGTGAATTTAATTCGGATTATTTGTTTCTTGTTGCGATATACTCTTCTCTCACAGCATTTGAATGTAAGTAATGCAAACTTTAGCAGCGTTTGGTTTCAGATTACAAGCTTGATAATTGAAATGTGTTTGTTTTCAGGGGGACAGTTCAGAGCTGATCAATTTGTGCAGCTCGAGTTATATCACGTCGCCGGAGATGGGTTGATTTCAAATTCGACCTCGTATTTTTTTGACCTTGTTAGAAAACGACGAAGTCCGGGTGAAGGGCCTGTATATCAGAATGAAAGGAATCAATAAAAGTAGCTGATTGGATCAAGGGCTTTCTGTGAGAGTTCCACTGAATTCCGGCCAGTTCATCGGCACCGAAAACTACTTCGTTAAATTGGGATTGGGTTCTCTGGTGAAGCTCTACACGATGATTCTGGACACGGGCCGTACAATAAATAACAACAACTATACCCGACAAAATAACAAACAACTATTAAATAAAGCAATAAACGAAACACCAAAATTTAACGAGGTTCGACCAAATATGCCTACGTCCTGGGAAACTGCAAAATATATTTCACAATGAAATATTACAAAGAGAGAAGGAGTAAGACCAAATTACCAAAGAGATATAAGTAATTTTGGAATGAGATAAGAAAAATGAAGGGATGAGAGATTTATAGTGTTTACCCCTTCCCTCCCCCTAAAATAATTCTTCCCGATGTGGGATAGAAATTAGGTCAAAATCAATAAATCTCCACCTTGACTTAATTTGAATCTCACCCAAAAATAAATCTTCTCAATCAAACGATTTTCGCAGTGTCTCCAAATTTGCGCCGTCAGACGCCTACTCAAATTTGCAAGATATTAATTAAGTTTAAACAATGTTCAAACTTGGTTCTTGTAACTACTTTAGTCAGCATATCTACATGATTTTCCAAAGTATGAACCTTCTGGAAAAGTATATCTTCTTCCTCGAGAATTTCCCGCACGAAATGATAGTGAACATCAATATGCTTCGTCTGTGCATGAAAAACTTGATTCTTTGCTAAATGAGTAGCACTTAGACTGTCAGAATATACTTCAAGTTATTTCTGACCAACTCCCAAGTCTTTTAGCAACCCATGAAGTCAAATAACTTCATTTACAGCTTCTATAATTGTCATATACTCTGCCTCTGTTGTAGACAAAGCCACTGTTTGCTGCAAAGTAGACTTCCAACTAACTGGCGCATTTGCTAAAGAAAACAAATGGCCAGTTCTAGGTCGTCGCTTATCTAAATCTTCTGCATAGTCAGAATCACAATATCCAACTACACGATGACCAAAAAATTTATCCCGCTCGAATTCTAATCCAACATCTACGGTATTTTTGGAGATACCGCATAATCCATTTCACAGTTAGTCAATGACCCTTGCCCGGATCATGCATATATTTGCTCACTACACTAACAACATGTGAAATATCTGGTCTCGTACACACCATTGCATACATCAAGCTTCCGACTTCATTTGCATATGAGACTTTTGTCATGTATTCCCGTTCTTCATTTGTTGTTGGAGATAACAGATTACTTAATTTAAAATGAGGAGCAAGTGAGATATTTACAGGTTTTGTATTTTCATGAACACCAAAACGCTGTAATATCTTCTTCAAATACTGCTTCTGAGTTAGATATAACTTGTCTTTTTCTCTTTCTCTGTTTATCTTCATACCGAGAATCTTCTTAGCTTCCCTCAAATCCTTCATATCGAACTCTTTGCTTAACTGAGTCTTCAACCTGACAATCTCAACTTGGCTCTTTGATGCTATCACTATATCATCAACATACTAGAGTAAGTAGATGTAGGATCCATCTTGAATTTGTATTTGCTTCTTGTGTACTTTTGACCCTTCATAAACTGGTCAAATCGTTTATACCACTATCTCGGGAATTGTTTCAGTCCGTACAATGATTTATTCAGTCTGCAAACTCAATCTTGTATCCTTCTGGCTGAGTCATATAGATTTCCTCCTTCAAATCACCGTGCCGGAACGCGATCTTCACATTAAGTTGAGCTAGCTCTAAATTCAACTATGCTACTAAGGCTAACAAAATTCTAATGGAGGAATGTTTAACCACATGAGAAAAAACCTCATTATAATCAATTTCTTCCTTCTGAGCATAGCCTTTAGCCATCAACCTTGCCTTGTAGCGGATATCATCTTTGTCAGGAAATCCTTCTTTCTTTGCAAATATTCATTTGCATCCAATTGCCTTCTTCTCCTTTGGTAGTGGCGCCAACTCTCATGTCCCGTTTTTTCAAGAGATTGCATTTCTTCTTCCATTGCACCTGCCCATTTATCATTTTCTGAACTTCGAATGGCTTTTGAGTAGGTGGATGAAACATTATTAGTAACCGGAAGTGCATAAGCCACCATGCCTTGTTCTTCTAGTGGCAATTGACTCTGATTGATGTAGAAGTTCTTGGGTAGGAACTTCTTCCTCATTTGACTCTCATTCTGTCATCGGTGAATCATGAGTGATGTTACTTGTTGGATTCACCACTGCCTGTTTAAACTCCACATGCTTCGTAGTATATACTAAACCTGCTGCGAAGTACTCTCAGCCTCTTTTAGATTTACCTTATTCAACATGGCAGTTTCATCAAAGGTAACATCTCTACTGATTATCGTCTTCTTGCTCGCTAGACACCACAAACGGTATCCCTTAACTTCCGCATTGAAGCCCATAAACAGAGCTTTCTTTGCTCTTGGATCAAACTTTGATTCATTCACTTGATAATATGTTGTAGAACCAAAAACACGTAAAATGTCATAATCAGTATTTTTTGGACCATACTTCCAATGAAGTCTTGCCATCTATAATAGATAGCAGATGATGGTAAACGATTAACTAGATGTTGAGAATATGTTATTGCCTTAGCCCAAAACTTCTTGTTTCCAGCATTAGACAACATACAACGGACTTTCTCCACAAGTGTCTTGTTCATACGCTCTGCCACTCCATTATGTTGCAGTGTTCCTCTAACGGCAAAGTGCCAAATTATGCCACAATCTTGGCATACCTTCAAGAATGTTGTCTGATTGGAGAACTTTTATTTTCCTTTCTGTCTGGTTTTCTATTTCAGTTTTCTATTTAAGGAAAACTCCAAGCACATCATCTTTGTTCTTCATTGTGAACACTCAAACTCTTCTGGAAAAATCATCAACGAAAGGGACAAAATAATGTCTCCCTCTGAGAGACGGAGTCTTGGCTGGACCTCATACGTCTAAGGGTACATAATCCAGAATGCCCTTGATATTATGGATTGCAGTACCAAACTTCACTCCTTCACTCTTCGTTGTTTTCCTAGAACACAAATTTGCAAGTCTTCGCACCTTTCAGCAATCCTTGCTTGGCAAACATTTGCAAAGATTTCTCGCCAGCATGTCTCAATCGCATATTGCCACAGTTTTGTTGCCTCTTCATTCTTCTTGGGACTTGAAGTTGCTGCTGCGACTTCCCCAACAACTGTACTACCTTGATACTAATACAAATTGTTCTTCCTTACGCCTTTCAACATTACTAGTGCTCATAAAGTTGCTTTAAAAATTCCATCTCGCATCATCACAACTAGGCCGTTAGATTGAGCCCCCAATGAGATGAGATTCTTCTTTAGCATTGGCACATAACACACATCTCGCAAAATTCTGGTAGATCGATCATGATTCCTCAGCTTGATTGAACCTATCTCAGTTGTTTTACATGGATTATCATTGTCCATGTACACAACTCCTCCATCGATTTCTTGAAATTCAAAAAACCATTCTCGAATGTGACACATGTGATAGATGCAACCATAATACAAAATCTACTCATCTGGATGCAATGTTGAGCGTGAAACACTTAGAGAATAATCTGATTCTGCATCACTTTTGCATTCAGCAACATTTGAATCTGCAATAGTTTTTCTTTTGTCAGATTTTCCTATATTCTTCAATTTGGGGCAATTTTTCTTCCAATGTTCTTTTTCGTGACAAAAGGCACATTCATCTTTACCCATTTTGGGCCTCGACTTTGATCTCTCTTTCTTCCCTTTGATCTGGCTTCATGGACGCTCTCTCATAACTAGAGCTTTTGTAGCTCCACTGATGCTTCTTTTTTTATCTTTCTTTCGCAGTTTGTAACTGTACAAGGCAACACACACTTCACTGAGAGTCACCTCAACCTTCCCATGAAGTAGAGTCGTTTCAAGAAACTCAAACTCCTCGGGATCCCACAACATCAAAGCTAGATCTTCATCTTTGAACGTCTCATCCATATTCATCAAATCAGTGACTAACTGATTGAAACTCGTGATGTGATCGTTCATTGTGGTACTTGAAACATAATTGAAGTGAAACAGTCTTTTCTTCATGTGGAGTTTATTCTGACTGTTTTTCTTCAAGAATTTTTCTTCAAGTGCTATCCATAATTTATTTACAGAAATTTCCTTTGAGAATGCGTATTTTTGCTCCCTTGATAGACACGATCGAATTGTATGACACACTAATCGATTTAGCGTCATCCAATCTCTTTGCTCAACATCTTCTGGTTTCTTTTCTTCAATGGCAACGTCTAGACCTTGTTGAAATAAAACATCTAGAACTTCATTTGCCACATCCAAAAATGACATGTGCCATAAAAAATCTTCACAGCAAATCTCGCATTCGACAATACATTCCTTGATATAGTATTGAAGAAGTAGAAGACTTCCTTTCTGATGAGTCTGTCATTTATACACCAAATAATAATTTATTTAATAGCCGAAAATCCTAAAGAATTATTTCTAATGTGAAAGTTCAGACAAAGCTGCAACCATAGAGCATACTACAAAACCTTAGGCTCTGATACCAATTGTTGCGAAAACTCGAGCAATTTCAAATAGCGTGTAAGCTATTGAACTAAAAAATCACACTAGATTGATCTCTGGTAAGAGAGGTGGGTCACAACGGACCACTTAAGAACCAAGTATTATCTAGCCAGAATTATCCTAGTAATTTAATAATACAATAAATAACAACAATTAGACCCGACAAAATAACAAACTACTATTAAATAAAGCAATAAAAGAAACACCAAAATTTAACGAGGTTCGGCCAAATATGCCTACGTTCCTCGGACACTGCAAAATATATATTTTCACAAGGAAATATTACAAAGAGAAAAGAAGTAAGACCAAAATTACCAAAGAGATATACGTAATTTTGGAATGAGATGAGAATAATAGAAGGAAGAGGGGTTAATTTATAGTGTTTACCCACAATGAAATATTACAAAGAGAAAAGAAGTAAGACCAAAATTATCAAAGAAATATACATAATTTTGGAATGAGATGAGAATAATAGAAGGAGGAGGGGTTAATTTATAGTGTTTACCCCCTCCTCCTAAAACAATTCTTCCCGATTTGAGATAGAAATTATGTCAAAATCAACATGAACAACGGCGAAAAAAACGATATGAGATACTACATTTATGTTTAAAAAACTCTTTACACAAAAAACAACATATGGTTGAAGAAATTTACGGTGAAAATGAAAATATAATTACAAGTTTTGCTATTTCAGCTTACATGATATATTGTAAGGGCGAGCATATTTGAGTTTGATTGTTAGAATCGAGAGAGAAATTGGTATCCACAATTTCAATTATTTGGAATCGAAACTAGAATTGTGAGACGACAAAACTAAGAAATGATCTTATTGTTTTATAGTCTTTTTTATCTTGAAACCCGAAATTGGGACCATGAATTGCAGGCTTTTAAGAACTGGCACTAAAATTGTGAGACGACAAAACTAATCACGACTGTATCTAAATCGATAGTTTCTGTTCCGATCACAATTTCAATCCGATTCTACCCACCTTAATTTATAGATCAAACAAATTCTAATAAGATTTTTAACGAATTTGAGTGACATTGTAGGTTCTGAAAAAGAAAATTCAACAAGTGTACGTGTAAGAAAATATCTGGTTCAGACAGTGGCAAAAATTAAGATATTGAAGGTACCTTAACCTACGTTAGTGTGCACAGAGAGTTGGAGTTGATGGCGAGGTGTTGGCGGCGGGGACTGCACATGCTCGTCTTTCTCTCAAACGGAGCCTGGTTCACCCACATTTCACGGCCCCACCACACTAATAATTCATCTTCATTTTTCATTTTGGCTGGACGGTCGCTCTCCACACAATTTCAGAGAGAATCAGCTGCTCTATTTCATCAAATATAGCCTGATGTCAGCTACTATGACAGATAATCCAAGATAATGTATACAATTGAAGAATTTTCTCCTACCAAAGATGAAAAACAGGGACTGTTCGTCTTTTTTCTTCTTTGGGCTGTGTGTGTATTCATTCACTGTGAGAAAAACTACTACATCGGCCCAACCACCTCCCCCGCCGTCCTCGGCGGGAAGCAAAGAACTACATAATGTGAACCAAGCTACAATTTAGCCTCAAAAAGCAATGATTTCTGTGGGCTCTGGTTCCTAAATTATTTCCTGCTCAATTGCATAAAATGGCCCTTCAAGCTGCATCTGAAACATGTAAAAATAAAAGATTATCCCAGGACTTTTGTTTCTTGAAATTTTATTTACAAATTAGCAGCATCGAATGCCAGATGATCAATACAAACCTGTACGATATATGCTCGACTTCGCGCTGAGGTTGACGATCTCTATCTCGACCGAAGGCTCTTGGCGTATGACACTTGTGTTCTCGCTTAGGGGCGTCAATGGAGAAGTATTATGATTCGAGGATTGATCAAAAGCAGAATGCAATCTCCCTCGTTCAAATCGTCCTCCCCGCTCCCAAAGCTGAAGCATAAATCTCAAAGGCCAACATTAGTGGAAGTTCAGTCGCGGCAGGGATCATCCACTTCTGTGCGAAGGCGCCGCCTAAAACTGGAGGTCGAGCCCCTGCGCAGATCTGATGAGAACATGATTCGAATTCCGACCAAAGAACAGAAGAAGCATAAAAGAGAAGAT